>DWLO01000103.1:0-27154 GCA_018245335.1 Dalla quadristriga
CCTTGAGGATTAAGGTGGTCGCCACTTGTATGAGTGTAGCCGGTATCCACACCTTACCGACCAAAACACAATTGTTGAACAACAATTATTTCATGGCAGAAATGGGTGTGGCGGATGTACCGCCCCGGGCGAACCGTATACAGGCTCTACTACCTACCAAATGGATGGATGGATGAATCAATGATATTCAATGACAGCACACAAATCTTAGAAAAGTCATAGACGGGTTATGAATTGAACCCCAGAACTCCCAAGTTGGAGGCCGACATCTAAGCCACTTGGCTATCATCGCATATACTTCTCTCCTTTGAGTTTGAATGATGAATGAAAATGCCTGTTATAACATTCCAAGATTCAACCTATCTTCACACCAAGTTTGATTAAAATTCTTTTAGTATTTTTTGTGTGATTGAGTAACAAACATTCATCTATCCATGCGTCCAACCACAGGAGCTTTCCCGTCTATAATATTATTTCGCATTTATAAGTAGGAGTCATATTTGGCCGAATCCTTACGATATTATAAATATGAAAGTGTGTTTGTTGGTTTGTCCTTGTTTTAGCTGCAAAGGAGCGACAAATCAAGGTGATTTATTCCATTATAATAATAATGGAAAAAAAATTTGGTCTGGAGTGTCATAGATAATTTTTTTCCCGAGAAATGCACTGTTCCTGTGGGAAAAAAAGGTTTTTTTGCGTGCGGAGCCGCGGACAATGACCGTTCTCGTATTGTAACTGAAATTGCTTCACAGCTGAAATCGGTGTGTTGACTACCACCAAAACCTTTATAATATTTTTGTCATAGTAAAGAATTGTAGAGGGCTGACTTTTAAGTAGGACTGACAACCTGAGCTGGACAGCGGGAAACCTCTGGATTCCCAGGAGGACCCATTTCGTCATTATTTAACATCACATTGTGGTAATTATTCACAATAATTCAGGATTACAACTTAAATTTATGTCGGTTTCACAATAAGCCATAGAGCAAAACTTAGACATCGTAAGAAACTTCGCAACACATTACCCATGTTTAGGAATGTTTGTATTTGAGTCTTGAGTAATTCTTTATCTACTTATTCAATTCTCAAATTAAAACCAAACAGAACAGTTTAGGGTGTGTCTGAGATGGTACGTGTTTTAATAGTAAACAACTAAACAATACACCTGACTCAAGCTTATATTAACACGTTTAGTAAGCTGAATCGGACCATAATTAAGACGTCTATGAATTAACTAGACATTTATGAATATAATTTAACTTACCGGTCACTGCCAAACACATCAAAAGTGTATAATATTTGAAAATATTTAACGCCATTGTAAAACTCGCTTTTTATTACCACGCTTCACGGCTTCACACAACGAACAAAAACTTTCATTTGATTGAATGACGAATGACGGAAAGGAACGGAAGCTGTATGAAATCAAAGATCGTATCGTTCAGTTGACGCCGTTGACGGTGTGAGGTGAACAACAGCTCTATTCAATTCTTTTTCGTTCTTTAATGAATGAGTTGAGCATAGAAAACCAGCTATTCATGAACGATTATGCAGAAGACACAAAGTTATTTTTATTGCTTTGTGTCTGAGTCATTTCCTAAAAGACATGAAAATAATGAGTACTTAGATACTATCCAAAGTATTATATAATTATGTTTACTCGCAATAATCGATCAACAAGACTACCTATAGAGTGTGTAATGAGTATTGTCTTAGTTCTACGCGTTTCTAACCATAATAGAAATCAAGATGAATAGACTAATGTGGCAAATGTCATCATCGACTGATCGCGCCATGAAAAATGAGGCAGTAAAAACTGTCTTGCAATAATATTCAAAAATGGCAACTGGAAGACTAAAAAGAGTCATTGAACATTGTAACTAACATCTTGTACTTAGTGGGCATCTTTATTTTGATGTATTAATAGGGTTGCCATAATGCAAACCTATTAATTTAGCAACTCACCTTGGGAGTAACTTTTAGTATTTTATTTCAAGGAAAGCATGTTATTATTAAAGTGTAAGATGTCTAAACTCTTTTGCTTATAACGTTGTGTTGCAAATTCAATGACGCATTTTTTTAAAACTTTGTCGTACCTAATCAGATGGCTGCCACTAGATGGCGCATTTCGATTCGTTTTTAGTTCGGTGATGTTTCAATAAATAGCACTGTACTGTCAAAGTCATACCCACTAGGCTTCTCAAAATAGATGGCGTTGCGTACGTCACCTTTAATAAATTGTTGGTCATACATAACTAAAAAACTCATCACTAACCCACTGAGGGATGATGAGTACGTGTCTTATAATGGGATGAATTAATGGCAGGTAGTCCATCATGCGGGAACACCACGAAACATTAAGATGTTTCTAGCTTTCCACACAAACTTCCTACCTAGTTACCTTGTAAAGGCTTATAGCGTTTGAAATCGGCAATTATTGTATTGTGGGCATTAGCGGATTTCCATTAAGGCTACTTAGGCTAATTAATTCGATTTATTTTGGACTCTTTTGTATCTGTCACCTTATTAGTGAAATATAAGTTAACCGCTAATTGGCCCCTAAGCTAGAGGGAGTGGTTGTTGAAATAGTCTCAATCATTATAAATTATTATCTTTATATTATTACAATTTTTGTTATCAAAACTGTTTGCTATATTTTATTATATACTATAACATAAGTACTGCAATAACAAATCCTATTGTTTACAAGAATGATGTACACGCCTGTAATTGGTATACATACCAGAGATTTAATATGTTTTCTCTTGATACATGGGTCAGTAATCTAGATGTAAATACATTTTATCTTTTAAGGGGATTACATTGCTCAAAACGCTAAAATGCCGTAGGTTTAAAGAAATTTGTTGACCAATCCATGTGTGCGAAGTTGTTATGCGAAGGCTCATCATCCAGAGGTGTTAGTAAGTAGGTGTGTCAGCCGACCACACACCGATTACTTAGCTAAGTGTTAGGTATATTAGTAGCCTGAGGCCAAGCAACAACTTACTTATAGGTAAGTAAAAGAAACCTTGTCGCCAATAGGTACCTGCTTGATTTTGACGAACTGATGTTACATGTACCTACTGCAGTAGAAGTAGATGATTTTATACACGGTGTTATACACTTACTTTAGTTATTAGTAAGGATATGCTTTGGCTTGCTTTCGTCTACGGGTAAACCTATCTCATATCATTCCGACTATTCGCAGTAACTCACTGCTGTTGCTATTCTACAGTAGAATTCTACAACATGCACGCTTCGTTTCATTGTAGCCAAAAACACTCCCCAGTCTCCCTGTCTGTATAATGTAAAATTAGCAGAACTACGCTTTCAACAAATTCTCGGTAAGTATTTTGTGCAACCGTTAAAATGGAGCTCTTTTAAGACCAGAAGGGCAGCGTTAATTTTGATTTAGTTGTAGATCAACGTAGGTACTACCAGGCCATACCATGCACTGGCTGGCATTGTAACTATTGAAGGAATAGATAGGTTAGGTACCTATATGAAGTATGTTTTTAGGCCGGTGTTTGTGTATTTTATATTTGTGTAATAATAATGTATGTTTTATTTCAAAAATACACGACTTTTTTGACCGGCATTGATTTTTATCGACTATGACTATGACTAGGTAGTATACTGTAGGGTTTTAGAGTATACTCTCAATCACTCTAAAAAGATAAAATAAGGGATGGAAGTTGGTATGTAGAAAGCGTTGAACTCCAGCCAACATCTATATAATAAATAAGTAATACTTGCCTTAACTACCAATTCTATATTAAAGTAGAATTAAATTAATTTTTTTATATAAAAGCCACTTTGCTTAAAGGTGGCAAAAAGGTATTAAGCCATTTTACTTGGCCGGCACACAGAAAAAGCACGGCGCGGGCGCTTGTTCTGCGTTTCTACACTCTCTACCAAGAGTAGTTACAGTAGGTAACGTGTTGAACCTAATGGTGTTTGTTTACAAATTTGTTTACATACATACGAGTACAAATACGCAAAGTACACTGCTGCAGTATAAGATTTGAGGCGTAGATGACAGACAGCGCTATCAAAAATGTAGATTTATGTGTGGACAACGCAAGTAAGTTTTGTGTATTTTTTGTCTCTCGGTATAGTCTTTATACTGCAGCTGCTAATGGTAGAGGCACGTGACTAACATGACGCAAAATTAAAGGCGGCTCCTTTGATCTCGCCTTGTATCGGCAACGGATCGCTGACGAGGCGTTGTCACTGCCGCTGTGATGTAGCCCGAGTGCCGACAAAGGGACGCGGTAGCACAAAGCCATTGATATCATTTAAATCCCTTTGACGAGTACCGCCGCGTTGCATCCCCCTGAAAGCTTAAAAGTCCCCAGTTACGGTAGTTGTGCAATATGCCTTTCACCGGCCAAAATAACGAGCATTCGTTTGTCGCTATAGATACTTTAGAACTTTGCATCTTTTGATGTGTAAATTATAACAAATATACGAAGAATAACATTGCCTTTGTAAAATATCTTATCTTACCAATAAATAAAATTAGAGTGACTGTACGTGATATTAAATTTAAGTATGGAATATGCCAGTTATAATATGACACCTAAACACCCCCGTTTAAAGAATTTTTCTCTGTCCATCAGTCTGTCTGCGTTTTTATTTATCGCGAATAGGTTCCGAAACCCCTGACGGGTTTTTATGAAACTTTCAGGGATTTACACTAAAGTACTGTATACAAACTTAGGTATTGATTTATCTCAGTGTCTCGAACGCTTTTTTTGTCTTAGCGTCAATTAGCCTCTGTACCCCTAGGGTTCCATTTATAACACCTGTTCACACTCATTTCACGCGGACGAAGTCGCAAGCACTCCCTAGTTTATAATATAATCAAAGTGTAAAAACACAAATAGTAGGTAGATTGTGATATAATTAATGGGTCTCTGGATGCAGGAAGACGAAATAAATCATAATAAAAGTCTGTATTCGCAGCAAAAGAGATCTTAAATAAATGGAGATTTATTGGAAAACGTGACAACGTGACGCTGACGGCAGCAACCACGTGTCCGTTGTAAGGATTTGCCTTGTCATGGACCAAATATGAGAAGTAAGCCAATCCACGTACAATAGGATAGTAGAACAAAACTAAATTGGCATTTTATGTCAATTATTGTGAATACTATTTAAAGAAGTAAGTGGCGGTGGGTGAAATTTCGAAAACTTGGCACCCATTTAGGACCTTTTATTTTTACGGACGTGTAAACATTTTTTACATTTACTTACATATTATATTCGGTGGGTTTGTTATGTTTCGCTTGCACTTATGTTGAAAGAATATTTTATCGTCCGTTATTAAAACTTAATTTCGTTGTACTTACACAGTATAGTAATAATCACACTCCGAAGCCATTAAGGCGGAACCGCTTTTTGAAACCTTCCGACATAGGAGCGGGAAACAGGTTCTCGAGTAAAAAAGGCATTCGAGCCGAAGCTCGGGTTGCCAGATAGAGCGTAATCGTCGAGACAAAATCTTCAAAAAACAAAGAGGCCTGGAGATTAATTCGAGGTAAGCTTGCTGTTGTATAGTAAAAACATAGCATAACACATTTACCTTTTTTACATTGCCAATAACTGAGTAAACAATTTCACATCTACGTAGATAGCAACAAAATAAACAACGTTCATTCTGCTTTGTGTGTTGGATTGGTTAACTTAAATGTAGAATCGTAAAAGTTGATTTATGCTATTCTGTGATTTAAAGTGTTTCCCACATTTAGAAATGTTATCCTTAGGACGAATTTGCCGAAAACGTAAGACGACCCGTGGCCAACAAGCGGAAAACAAGTCGAACACTTATAGGTAGGTACCTATACTCCTAGCTAAAATTTCAAAATGAAACAACACTAAAACACGTGACGACGTAATGAATTGATTCCATAGCTTCACTCTGTACAGAGTTGTTGCTGAGGACGACCAAGATGATTAAATGAGCAATCAGTTTCAGGTTTCAGGCTTCAGGTGACCATCTCTGAAATAGCTTGATTAATTAAGTAAGTACAACGAAGCCATGGCCTAAGAAAATTTTTGCGTTCTCATGTTAACCCTTTCCTTCCTTCCTATAATGCTTTACCACCCAGTCTACTGATACCATCTAGTTAGGTGGATGGACATGGACATGGATGGTGATATATCACACAATTTGCATGCGGAATATCCATCATAATGCCGATCTTCTGGTAACCCAGAGCTCGAGGTGCGAGGGGCAGACGGTATATGGTAATCGCACGTTAATTCTCCTTTGAAGTACCGACCGACCGACCGGAGCGATCGTCTTTCTGTGGAATCAAATAACAATCAGATAATTACGATTCTGCTGATCTAAACTTTACCTGCAAGTCCTGAAACGTGTATCACCTAACCTTCTATTTTATTATTCCGGGAGTAAAATATAAAGAAACTTTTATATCTTATGTTATTATTTCATAACTTTGTTCCTACTTACTTTATTCTTACTAGGAGAAGACTCCTGTACAATCAGCAATAAGCATTTAAATAATGCTAGGTGGGTAGAAATCTAAAGAGGATAACAAAAGTCATTTTGGTATTCATTCTGTGTTATATACATGTATCGCAATATACATACATGTATACTTACTGAGTTGTATGACCTTCCTCAACCTTTGGTCATAGTCGAAGAAAAAACCCATTCGGCAATGCCAAATTATTTATTGATAAAAAAATGGAATTGTATAATGTGATATAAGATGATTTAGTAAAACAAAACGATAATGGTTGGAAATGCCCTGGAATGCAGATACGTAGTGGCGTTTTATTTCTGCGTCGAGTTACTGGCTGCGCGCCAGCCGCGGTCGCTCCACTTTTCTCGTCGTGTGAGCTGCCACTCGCCTGTTTACATACTTTATTTAATTTAATTAACAGTCATGTCGTACCTGGTAAATAAAATAATAACTTAAAAATATAACGGTCATACAGTCCTGGTAAAATCCTGTATAAGTTCTGCCACTTTCCAAATGGTTTTTAGTTTACTAAATCGTACCAAGTAAATGAATTTATTATGTTGTAGGTACAGTAAGTATGTGGGAGTCAGCCCCAGTCACTAACTAACAAAATGAAACGGAAAAAGTTGTAATCCCCTGAAATAAACCACACTCACAGTCAAACCAATCAATTTAAACTTCACTTCCTTCTTTTCTCCTTTAACAATTCATGTCGAGTAAGTAAATCCTAGGTAAATTGATTTTCCATCCGAACGGAAGGCAACAGCCTCCTCCTTCCCTCTGAAAGGACTACTAAATGGATTTTTGTATTGTGTGAGTACGACCACTGATTAGATAATATACGATGCCATTAAAGAATGAATTCAAAATTCCAATAAACCCAAGTATTTTATTTTACTTGCTTTTTTTACTATTTTAATTGCTTCCGGTAATATAGATACAGGCCCTGGGCAAACTTTGTACAAGCCTTGCCAAGTGGTGTTCAGTTTAGTAAATCGTACTTAGTTAAATTAGTTGTTTTTTTAAAATCCGTAGGTTAATTTATTATGTTGTACAATTTATTGTGTTGTGTATGTGCGAGTCAGCCCCAGTCCTCAACTAACATTCCTATACTAGGTTTGTCACAAATGTCCATAGACGGCAGTGGATGGTGGGCCAGCATGCCCGTTTGCTTTTCTCATCACATAAAAAGAAGGCCCCGTACTATTTTATTTGCATTAGGCTTTGATAACATAAACACATAGGCAACTATATACCAACTACAATCACTTCAACTTACGTAGTAGGTAAATATTATCTAATCTGGGCTTCAACCGGGTTCAACTTAAAATTTAAGTAATTATGTAGTTTCTTGAAACTTTATTTTCGATTATTATAGTCCTGAAAAATTGCCACTGTATTTTAAATACAATTAGGTAAGTGGGTACACGGAAGGGGACGTCGTAAATATCTATCAGGAGTCCTTCGGAGAAACCGGACCGCGAAACGATGACGGGGCATAGCGGTCGGCAGATCTCGTTACAATGGCTTAGGTTGGTACATTTTATAGAAAACCAAGAGCCGGTCAACGGCTCACCGGTGCTTATCGATATTATAATGGATAGCTCGCCCAACAACGGCCAACGCGTAACTTGAAAATGCCACCCAGGTCGAACCCGTGCCGGAGTGTTGCATGGATGCTGTTCTCTCTACGCGGACTTTTATTTTTCAAAGGTATGCTTCAATTAATGCACAATCGTTTCGGGTTCCGTAAACTGCTGACAACGAAAATCAGTTGTACTTATTGGTTCTTACATTAAAGCAAATTGGTACGGTACGTTTCAATACGGTACGTTCATACAACCATCGCTTTACAGAAAAATGGGCTAGATGCAAATACACGTAACCACGCATTCTTGTATTGTGCAAATTTAATAATCAACAACACGGTCAGTGAGACGTACCTACTCAACATGAATTCCGCTGTGTTGTTGTATCGCGTGCAATCAAGACCATGCTTCGTGAGCGACTAAACGAAACCTTAATCAAAGGTTTTGAGATAACGCGCGATAGGTAGGTAACGTATATTTTTCTCCTTTTCGGGATTTGGCTTTACTGGATTAGGTGTTTGGTTTTAATTTTTAGTCTTAGCTTCAACACCTTTTCATTCTAAAAGTGGAAAAGATAAAAAGTGACTTCGCGTCGTCTACAGATACGCGCCATTCCGCGTCAAAGAAGCTTGAATTCTTATAACCGAACCTTATATTTTTGAACCGTTAGCTGACAACTAAAATATATGCCATCCACGCTACAGTTTCCACGCTACAGTTATTGTGGTTTCCCCCCTAATTAGGACCACCATAAGTCCACTTCGTCCTTACTTTCCTACATTGGTTTTCTGACCAAAGTTGTCACGTCACGTCCTTTCCTAAGACATGCAATACAAAATTATAAGTATCATTACTTATGTTAAAAATAAAAATGAACTCCCTACTTAAGCGGAATTACTTTAGATGTTCAATAAATATTCTTACAACACAATCATAATTTGTAGATAGTTAAAATGCATAGGTACCGAAATCCTAGCATTACGTCGGTGAGATTTCTTTATTACCAACATAAAACATTGTTTGTACTGTACGTCGTTTTTGGAATACGACCTCATCTTGGTCGCAGATAAATCGTCGACAGTAAACCTAACACGAAGAGGTCGTAAAATTCTAATTTGAAACCGACCGAAGCGTTCTCGCGGAGGTCCTCGCCTTTCTATAAGAGACTTGCTTTTCAATTTGGAAATTATATATAGTTAATTCTTTGATTACTATACGATCAAAGAGTTCATTACTTTACAATCAATCTATAAAAAAACAACTAAGTACCTACTGCAAAAGCTAACTGAAATGAAAAATACAAGCTCTACATTCTAAAATTTTGTAAAGGCCATAATGTATCGAGGGGCAAAGTTGATTTTAAAAGTTATCGCTGGCAGAGACAAAACAAATAACGAAATAATGTATAGTATTGAAATAATATTTTACTACACACATAAAAAAGTAGAAGTTTAACACGGAGTATGTTGCTTAGATTTTTTTGATGTGTGTATTAATATATTCTACAACAAAAATTATCTTTAGTAGATAACTATCTAAAACTTTTGTTTGTCACAAAATTTAGAGCTCTTTTTTTAATTTTGCCCGGACCCGGACCCGGACAGCGACGTCGGCAATTGAGTACTTCCCAACCCTGACTGCTGGTGACGTGAGACTACTACGACTACTACACTACTACAAACTACAATACGTGACTAGGACTACCCACAATGACCATGATACAATAGATTTCACTAGAGGACTGTTACATTACGCACCACTCTCGCTCGCACATTGTAAGTATTGTAACACATTAAATTATTGTAAAAGTCAAGGTATACATATGAAAAATTTGATTCATTATCATTATCATAAGTATCTTAATTTTTATACACTATTTTTGACAGAGAATAATGGCGAAATACGAAAATTAAAATATGGCTTACATGTCCGTTATTTTATTGTTAACAATGATAATGAATGCATACTTTTAGAATCAACACTTAACATGTCTTACAAAAAAATCAACAATGAGCCCCAGGGTTGTTTGAGTCAACAAAACCATTACTTACGAATAGTATGCATGAGTAAGCTAAAATAATAACTTAATTTAGTCCGAACGGCATAACTTAACTTTACCGCTCGGATTAAAAATTATGTTTTACCCTTAAGGCCATGGCCTATTATTATTTAAGTTGTAGAACAGATTAGATTATACGCAGTAGATTAAAAATCTAAAAACGGTTATGTTTTAGGATTAAGCAATAAAGACAGGCGAAAGATGCTAAAGAGACAGACTTCCGAATGCCGTGCAAAATAGAGATAGGTACGTAAGAAGTTAAGTACTTATCGCTTTTTAATATCAAATTCAGCAAATTTTTGTTTACAATGAATAGAAGTATCGTCTTAGATAAAAGCAAAATAGGAGAATTCCGTACGTTCATACATCACGGTACAGAAAGATGGGCTAGATGCAAATACACGTAAACACTCACCCACACAATTACAATTCTTGTACCGTGCACGTTTATAAACAACATCACAACAGGGTTTAGACGTACTCTACTCAGCCTTAGAGCGAAAGATTCCGCTACGAGTAAGTTGTCGTATCGCGTGCAAACAAGACCATGTTTCGTCACGACTAAACGAAACGTGTGACGCTGGTCACAGGTTCTGAGATTACGCGCTATAATCAAGTAAGTATATCAGGTTATATCTCCTTTTATTTGATTTAATCTAAAACTATCGTAGTATAGGACAAGTATAGTAATTACATTCATATACATTTTGTTCCTCTCCGTTCGACTTGTTTACTGTAATGATTAGTCGGGGACTTAGATTGGTTGCGTAAGTCAGTAAACGCGTTTTCACACTTGTTTGTAGATAAACACTTAACCTGCTACCTGAATCTAAACTCTTATGTTTCTGTATTTTTTTAAGATCGATATGCTAACGATTCAGTTAACCACAGATTATGTGAAACATTAAGCTAAAACATTAGCAAAAAAGTTATAAAGCATGTGTTTGCGCGTTCGGTGTGTGGAGTTGTGGAGCCTAATAGTGGTAGGTACGCATGCGTTACGGTAAATACGAATACATTCTTACTTACATCGGCAGTAAGTAAATACATATTAGTAATCCCAGTCATTAATTGTACGTCACGTCACCATCGTAAGCTGGTCACAGGTGCGTTGCTATCCCTAAGGCCTAAAAAGGTCGCCTCTTGTATTATTGTAACCGGAAAAAATATGTAAAGATATAAAAGTATGAGAATAACTGAATATTTAGGTACAATAATAATCTTTTTTGTAATCGGCGGGCTAGGGTCGTCGACCGCTCGGAGGCTGCCAACGTAGCGGACCTATGCTCGGGCGCACCTTCCTCTATTACTGCACTGCCCTATACATCTTAACAACTTTCTTTACTTACAGCGCGATTGTGCTTAATCATTAATTAGGTACATAGTATTATTTGTTAAGTAACTTTCAAAAACTCTTTGGTGACCTTACTAGTTACTTACTACCCTGTCATTATAATTGTCGATGTTCATTTATCTTCATAGTGTAACTGTATTAATATTTATATGTGTGTTTTATGTAGATAAGTACTTACCTATCTTTGTATCATGTTTAAACACCTGCCACCATTTACTGCAAAGGTAGCCGACAGTGGTGATAGCCAAGTGGTTAATATTTCGGTCTAAGAGTTCAAGTGTTCTTCCTATGACTTTCGAAGTTATGACACAGATTACCTAATAGTTACTACGTACGTAAGTCATGCCCGTTCAACGCGGTGAAGGCACGCCAGGCCACTACAGGTCTGAGAGTTCTCCATATTTTGCTTGAAAGGGTCTGAAGGCCTTTAACTCTTTTCATCATACTGTAAGCAGATGGCAGTAGGGTGATATTTGCGCACGATTTGCTGTCTCGTGTCTGTTCAATATCATATCAAAGTCATACTGTAACAAAGTTTGTAATAATTAATTATGTAGAATTACAAGCCATTTGTACTTTTATGATATCTGATTGTAAAATGTATACAAAAATTTAATTGCATGCTTTTGAGTAATAAACATTATTAATTAAAAAAAAAAAATTATGTAAGTAAGTACCTTTTTTTTTAAATAGTACCTACCGCGTTTTTTCATGCGGATGTTTTTTTCTCAAGGCTGCGGCCTACCCTAGTGTTTATTTTAATTTTTAAAGCCGATGACTTTGATAGGTTACGCTTACGTCTATAGTGACATTAGGATTAGATACTGATTTCGTAATCAATAACTAATTTTAAGGTAATTTAATTTAATATTATTTTAATTTTACTTATTTTACTATTGTGTTATGACCTTTGTCGAGTGTGCCACTTGTACCGAAGGAATAAAAAAAACTCTTATGAAATGAAATGAATGCTAAGTATGCTGCCAGGTGATGCATTAATCTTATATCCATTACACCCTGGCCACAGTGACCATATTGTTAAGTGTGTAGCTACATATCTATCTACATATTTTTATATGCATAATAATGAATAAGTATTTGTTTTGTATTGAATTATTGTATTTTAAAAGGTGACACTGTGGTAAGTAGGAAATGAAGGTAGGTATAAGTAAGTATTAGTAGTAGCTAAAACACGACAAGAGTGCTTTCGTTGCACCACAGTAGTTCTTCAGCAACGCGGAAGTTGGTCCCAGTTGATTTGATTTGTTTACGATAAAAACTTATTCTTATAGGTACTTATGGGTACCTTGGTGGCATTCAGTACCTTCAGGCAACTTGGAAAAGTAGCGCGTCTAGTTTCGACACAATAATAAGCACTGGTAAGTAGCTTGTACAGGTGGTAGGTGGGTAGCTATATGTAAAAACAACTGAAAATTATAGAGTTTATCTGTTACGAGCTGCGTTTGACGAACGTAAATTACGACAATAGTCTACATTTAACTGCCTCAATTATTGCGCGCTTGTACCAAGTATAACATATCTACTTCTTTTCTTTTATAATATCATTGAGTAGGTACCTACATAACATAACTACTTATCGAACTTTCGATGCCACTCCATAGGAATGCGTCACTTTTGACAATCGTTATTGTTTTGTTTTCAAATTCATTGATGGAAAATAAACCGATGACTGTCGAAAATAGAGTCGCTTCGAAGAGAATGCCATACCACTTCATGCCTTGACTAGGTCAGAGCGATCTTACGATTAGGATTCATACGTAACGCCGTGACTATAGCCGGCCAAATAATCTTTACTAATCACTAATATTACTTATAAATCCAAAAACCAATTAATTTGTTTGTTCAATATGCCATTCAACCGATTTTTAAAACATTTGATAGAGGTAGCTAGGTAGTTTGAATCACGGAGATGATCATAGGATGGCAAAATTTAACGCGGACGAAGTCGCGGGCAACAGCTTGTTATTTATAAATGTGAAAGTGTGTTTGCTGGTTTGTCCTTCTTTCACGCTTTTATCCTGGAAAATTGCACGGTTCTTGTGGTATAGGGGAATATTCACGCGGGTAGAGTCGCGGGTAGAGCCTCATTAGATACAATTAGTTTAAGGTATAGGTACTGAGGAACTTAAAAATAGTGATTGCGTTACACTACTAAAACAGTTTATATACTTACTGAAAACAGAATAACTGCATTTCGTAAAAAAACACTTTGTAAAATACCTATAGGTAAGTACCTAAAGCACTTAAGTACATAATATACATAGCTACTTAAATAAATCTGTATGAATAGTTCAATGTCACATAGGTACCTACTATACTTATGTGCTATTATTTATATATTAAAGTAAGTAAGTACCTACTTATCTACAATTATCTTTGGTTACTCCAATCAAAAACAATAGTGATATTTAGATCATGAATGTTTAATTATAGGTAGAATATTTATCAATCATTTCGATTTACACAACATACGCACGATTTTTTTAATGAAAGAACAACCTCGTTGCGTGCCGGTCGCCCGGTCGCGCCGCGCCGCGCGCCGTACAATCCCGCGCTCGCCCCTTCCCTTCTTCCAACATCCATCAGTCAGGTTCAGTTCGTTCGTCGTTCAGTCACTTGATGGTATGCGCGAGGGACGGTTGTACGCGTACGGCTCACGAATCACGACCGACATTCACGCGGACAACTGGGTCACGGGGTCCTACGCGTATGGACAATATAAACTTATTTGTTTAGTGCTGTGAATGGTTACAGTGCAGTGCTCTTGGATCGTGATCAGTGGAATAACAAACCAGCGGCCCTTTTGAAGTGTACGTGATGCGTGCGTGAGCGCAGCGCATGACGTGCTACGAAACGTTGAGAGCTTCGGCACCCGCCGCGGACGCCCCCATGGCGCACCACTTCGTTAAGTGGTGGCGCAACAAGTTCAGGAATGGATATAAAAAATTTAGCAGTAAGTATATCCTAAAATTATCATATGGACTTGGTATTTGTTTATTGCTAATTTAAGGACAGAAATTACATTGTCTTTGCCTAGTTTTAAGACTTACCTATGTTTTAAAACGACATAAATATTGGCGTGTCGAAACAAAATAGGTAGGTACTTAAAATAGTTCTTCATCTGAAAATACTGCGATTAGACCTGTCTTATATTCGTAGGTACTAATTATTTCTCTAAATGTTTTAATCGAATAATAAACTTTCACCAGTTGCTGACAGAACTAGTGCTGTACTACCCTTATTGGTTATTTTATATCGATAGCGTTAAAAACTAAAAAATATACCTACCAAGGTACGTTTAATTTTGACACTTTATTTTTACACATTATGTTATGTAAATAAACATTGGCATGAATACAGAATAAATGTCGAATAACTAAGTACTTAAGAACACAATTATATTTAATACAAATACTAGAATGTACGTTTATTTGGTTTGTTGTTATAAAATCAATAAACCGCATTACTGCCTCATTTTATTTTTTAACTGAGAGCAATATTAAAAAAATAAGAGTATCTATAATATATCAGTGTGGACGTTAGTAGTAGAAGTACCTATAAGGTATATAACTAAATTACGATTTAGACAATGTAGTAATTTAGTATAGTTAAATTATGTTCTATGATAGAATTATTTTCCAATCTACCAATATGAAAGTCCTCATAATATAACCCTTTTATATGAAACCGTTTTAGAGCTCTTGGCTATAAATTCAATAACTTACATAAAAAATTGAAACATCCGTTTTTAACACGAGGCTCCAACTAATAATTTTTCACCGTTGACTGAGATCCCTTTGATCTTGTTCTATTTAGTTACGAAATGTGCGTTGAACACTTCAATTATAAAACGATACCAACATTTTTCGTTTCAACTTACTCGTACACACGTCAAACTGAGAATGTGTTGTTACCTATCACGTTGACGCTGAAGTCAACCAGTTTTAATTCTTATGTTCTTGTTCATAAAGGCCACTTTATAGATTTTCGTATAAAAACAACTTTGGTTTGGTATAGTTTTAGAGGCAAACTCAGTCGCGGCGCTCATTTGATTAACTTCAAAGAGAAAAGTTGAAAGCGCGTTGCCGAACCGGAGACAATGATACCTTTTATTTGACATCAAAGAATTCCACGCCCCTTGGTTTAAGCTCTCTTTTCTCGTATACATATTATGTATGCATATATGTAGCCCCCACAATTTATAGTAAGCGGCGAATACAAAGAACTTTTTTGGAGATACTGGCTTTGTTGCATAATTCAGGGTAGATCAATATAAAGTACCCTTCGATAACGACTTGATTTTAAACTGATTAGTATTATTCGCAATCTCGTTATAACGAAAATAACCAAACACAATTCGTTTCGGCACGAATTGTAAATCCTCTTCAAGAATTATTCATTAATCATTACTTCTTTATCATTTTAAATACGGTGGTGGGCGACCCGATGGGATTTATGATAATCGCATGGAATTAAAAATAATTGATTACTTTTATCTTATAAACCTAAAATAGAGTGACCGCTCAAATTAATTTTGCAGGATCAGCTATCAAATTATTTCAGCATTGTTTAAAAACTGTTTAGGGACACAATGCAAGTAGTTACGACGCAATTATCCTTATAAATGCGAAAATATGTTTGTCAGTTGGTTTTTCTATCACGCAGCAACGGATTGACGTGATTTTTTACATTGATAGTGTACGGGTCTCTTAATAATTATAATATACATCTCATCGCTCATCAGTCACCAACGGGCTTAGGAGATTGAGTCACACAATAATGTCTCTGCATACTCTTTTTTACTTAACCGCTTATCGAAAATGAGCATTCTCTGCTATTCCAAGATCATCTTTGAAGCATTGTTTTAGTGTGCTAGTCACATCATAATTATGTTTATTTTATAACAATTAGGTATAAATATTGTGTTAGTAAAGTATCAAAAGTAGAAAACACGCAGAAGAAGTATGTCGAAAGATAAATATTTCAATATTATTCATTACAAATCCGCCGAAGTTATACAGAAAATCCCAGAAATTGCTTTTATAGTATTCATAATTTACCTACTTCATTTTTCATACTGAAAACTAAAAGACAAAATTTCCATGTATCTCCATGTATGACAATATTCAAAGATTTAAACGCTATCTATTTTGTTGTTATGGTACCCAGATAAATGGATATTACGCTCTAACATCATTGTTGTCGATACAAAACTAATACATTGTACTATACAATATTATATCTAAACTTAAGGAAGTGACCTTGAGCACATAAACGAAGTAGGTAGGTAATACTACTGTATAAGTATAACTGTACAGCTCACCTAAATTACGCAAGGATTAGATAATTAGATACATTGAAGTATAACTGTAGTCTATTCGCTCAAATAGTGGTGCCCTTTGAAAACCACTGTGAGGCGTGTGCCGGCCAACATATTATTATAAGAAAGCTGTCTCTTTAATATAATGCACCCGCTGACCGTACCTAGATTGACAAGAAATATTGTCATTTCATTTCGGTTAATAAAGTTCATTAAATTAAAAGATTGTTCAATTTACCCAAAATAATTGAATTTTTAATTTATATACTTTTTGACCGTAGCAAAACAAAGAGGTTCTTCAAGAGAAGTTTCCTAGTGCTAGCTATGTTCAAATGTATATTTATGTCTGTTATAATCACAAATGCATCTCAAATAATGCAAAGATGAAGCAGATCCACTATTAGAAATTTATTAAAATTTCGTTTCGTTCATCATACGTTTTGCTCATGAATTTTTGCAGATAAACAGACCAACTATTAGACTTTTTATGCATTTTGGTTCGTTCATATCATACGTTTTGCTCATGATTAGTTGCAAAGTAGACTTGAAGGGTTACTTTGCGGAAATCCATTGTTATAAAGTACGGTTAAATCTACTTTGCAACCCGCGAGCAAAACCTATGATGTGGTATACTTTCATGCAAATTGACCTCTCTCATATCGGAATACATGCACATGCCGTAAAAAATTGAAAAAAATGCCCAAGTATTTTTTCCTAGCACTTTTTATTTACAATAAAATCCTTCGCACCGTTTGGCTAAACCGTTACTATTTGAATGAATATACTAAACAAGCCCCATTCATGAATGCAACACGCAAGGCGGTTATCAAAATGAATGTATTTACAAAATTATTACAGTAAACCACCAAAGACCCTAAGTAATTTATCGAATAAAAGAAATGATGAAACTTGTAAATTTAAAATTCTTTAAATGTTTGTTAGTACTGGTAATATAGCAAAATAAACCCCTATCGACCCTTAAGTATATTTAGGAGTCGGTTAGAGTTGATTTCTGTTTTACCAGTATCAAAAAGGCTACTTCAGAAAGAGTTCCCTAAAATTTGCTTGGCCGAGATTGGAAATCGGAAGCCGGAGCTACGCATATGGGTGAGGGATATTATTATATTATAGGGATATTTTCATAATTTTACCGTTTCGAGATTTATGGCGCCCACCGATTTTGCAATGTGAAAAGCATAATACACATTAACCAAATAGCAAGCGTGCATATTTCTCGTATCTTAAGATAAAAACATGCACTAAAGTGCAACTAACAAGACTTAGATTATACAGTACCTACAATCCATTTTTTTAGGATTAATAAGTATATCATTAAATGAATTAGTAGTTATTATAATTGTTAAACATCTAAAACAACAGTAAATAAATCTATCTATCTATATATCAATACTCACCTTAATAATATATAAACAGAAACACTAAGTAAGCATGACGTAATTAAATCAATGCAAAAGAATGCGAGGGTCGCCGAGGTCGTAAGTGGGTAGGTAGGTACACGGTATCTTCACAGTAATGTCAGTAACGGCTGAACACTACACTAAGCTACTCTCTGCTCAGATTCGGCTATGTGCCAGTGCCAGACTCTTCAATTTGCCGGACGTACCGTCGACTACAATCAGATTGATGCCACAGACAACGCCGGACATATCGAACCCTGTTGTGTCTGCAGATGTAATTTTCTTATAATGTTATTTGCGCAGACGTTAAGAAAGTAATTTCGTCTAGGAGAAATCGGATGCTTTCAATGCTTCCACGCGCTCAATTTTGGCATACGTGTCATCAAAGTTTGTTCTAAAGTGAATACGTCCAATCATTGACAATAATAATTCCATCACACCTACACTACCTTGACTACAATCAGATAGTTGTACGCGAATATTCCCTGCACCGTTGCAGTGCAGGGAATATTCGCGTTCTTCCACTCAATACCTTACGGGCATGCCAAGGCAACGAATTTTTGCTGCCGTTAAGGCTATCAATATTCGATTTTAGTTTATTAGGTGTTATTAGTTAAGTCGTTTTTGCGTGATTGTGTAACAAACATACATTCTCACAAACTTTCACACTATAAAGTACTTATAAGGTTTGTTTGATTCCAATTTTCCTTCTATTTTCAATTAGGTACAGCTTTAATAACTATATTTGTACAGTGGTACTGTGAAAGTATAACTTCATGCAAAATAAGAACCCTAATTTCATCCTCATCGAGGTTGCTTGTTGAAAAAAAAGAGCCCATGTTCTATTTTAGGCTTCAAACTATCTCCATATTGAATTTCATCACTATCGGTATCGGCCCAGTGGTCTGGCCGTGAAAGCGTAACTTCATACAATATTACAAACTCCATTTCATCCCCACAGGGGTTAATTTAAAAAAAGTTGCCTATGTTCTTCCTAAGACATCAAACTATCGCCATAATTATGTTACTCCAGTTTATATTTGTTAGTAATTTGGATCAGTTCGTATTAGACCAAGTAACTATTATCTAATCTGTAGTATTAGGACTAGTAGGACTGCGTAAATTTTCTTAGTAACGTCACACGGCTCTATTATACAGGAGTTCTCTGGAATTCTCGAGCGTAATGAGATAAAACAAAGCAGAGTGGTGGTTGGTAATGGCCTTTTCATCTCGGTAAAAGCCATTACCTCACATTACATAGTCTTTCGCGTTTCTAAGGTAAATCTGCTACTACTGCTAGGCCAATTAGGAAAGAGCCTTTAGCAGTTCGTACGCGTATGTTTTCCGCACTTTACTAAGAAGAATAAAAAACGTCTTTTGGAAAGGAAGTTTTGTTGCTTTCTGGAAAACAATCTCAATAAAAATGCTAACATTAAACATGGATGTAGCCAACAGGCTCGTTTCTTATGGAGTACGATGGTGTCTTCAGCCCATGTATCTCTGTAGCATTCTACCCTCAACCTCAGATATATTCACAAACCATTCGACTATTCAAGGTCACAAAGTCGGTGTCAAGCACAGCGTCTAATTGAACAATATGCCAGAGTGATTAACTACTCTACTACAGATTCAAAACCTTGATCTTCATACTGTGTGATTTTTTTTAAAATTCGCTAGCTTAACACGTGAATAGAAACTTATCATACCAATGAATAAAATTGAAGTGGCAAATATAATAATATGTCACCTTAACATAACGGTTGTTGAATTTTTGTCTGTCTGTCTTTCTGCGTGTTTTTTTTTTATCGCGAATAGCGTCCGAAACAAGTGAATGGATATTGATGAAACTTTTAAGGATTGTAGAGGATACACAAATTCACCGCATAGGCTATGTTTTATTTCAATATCAATGTTATTTAATTATACTTAGCACTTAGCGACTATTGCTATTTTAAAAAATCTGTTTTTCGAAATTGCACTCCATAACCTAATAAATTAATGAAATCTGTCGGCAATATTTATTATTCTTTGGCAAGGTAGAGCTAAAAGAACCAACTAAACGCCGTAGTCGACGAATATCAACGAAAATATTAAGATCGCTATATTATATTAAATATTTATATTCCGTATTATATTTCCGTCTAACAATATAAATAGAGAGCAGGGAGAATAGATTAACAGATGGAAGGGAATCGAAGATTGAAAATTATTGTTCTAAGCTACATAAGTCCCGCTTCGTGTTGTCATATAATAGGCCGACCTGCCAATGGCGTTTCTAACAAACGACCTACACATACGAATAGATCGGTTGGCAGGTTGGGAGCGGTACCACACCATATTATCGCGGGATGAATGAAGCTCAATAATTTACTGTAGTCGTGATCTTGATATTCCTCGACCTTTCAATTACGAATAGGCTTATGATCCGGCTACTAAGACAAACAAAGACCAAAATGCACACTATTGCATACACATAAACTTAGACAAAGCACAAAGGGGCGCGCGTCGTACGGTGATCGTACGCGCGTATGACGAGCGCCCGACGGTGAGTAAATTACCATAGAAATAAACACAAAGGTACAACGGTAATCGCCTAATATATGTATAATGATCCTTATTCGCCGTCCGTCGACAGGATCCCACCATACCAACGACTACTACATTCAGCTACTGTATGCGTATTAGCAACGCAGCATACCGGCATATTGTCTTACCAATAAATAAAATTGGAGTGTCTGTCTGGGATATTAAAATTAAGGTCAATAGTTAAATGGAATATGCTATTTATATGCCAAACGGATTTTGATGAAATTTTCAGGTATTGTAGAGGGTACACTAGGTTACCGTAGACTGCCGTACATGCTTTGTTTTCGTGATAGCGCTAAGCGTCTGTAGTATTCCCCAAGGGTCCCAATTATAACAACTTTTCACACTGCCAACATTCATATTGTCTACATTAGACTCAAACAACTTCCATTGTGATGCAAATAATCTTCACTGTTTAAAATTTACTGTATTTAGAAAATTCACGCGGATGAAGACGCGAGCACTCCCTAGTAGGTACGTAATAATCTAATATCAAACGCCGCGCTATGATTTTGTCCTACACTCAGTAAACACAGCCCTACTACATGTAAACTCGATTCAAGATCGAGAAACAATATGAGTTGTACAAACAGCAATACACATCACTCAAGACGAAATTATGTGAATGATAAAATCACGAGTTCATGGTGGAGTATTTTTAGTTATACCTAATCCAAAAATTACGTTTAATAATATTGTTTAATGGAAAAAAGGGCATTTGCCTGTGATAAATTGTCATACTGGTGTGGAAATTTGTTAATTCACTATTATTTTTGCAGTACATATATAGGAATTGCTGAGGACGGCATTTTGTAAGAAACGAAAATATTCTTCAGGTGGTCTAAGCCAGAGTGGAACGTGCTTCTTCATTCGGTCCTTCCTGTCCATATTACCACATATTATTAGTGAATAAAAAATAAAAAAACCTTGTAGGTACCTAGTATTACTATGTAGTAGTAGCGGTGGTAAATTGCTGTGAAGTGCGAATATTGTTAAATGTTGACGCTATGAATATCCATACTGAAACCAAATAATGTTGCTCATATTTTTTAACATTGCTTTAGCTGGATATTATTGTAGATAAGTAATACTCTTAAAATATTTACTACATAAATTTTAATATGTTTCGCATATATTTATAGGCGCAAGTCAAGCAAACAGAAAGCGCGCTATAATAAAACGCAGTAGAATTCGCTGTGAATACTTCTCCGAAGGCGGTTCAAGCTTCTGTTAGAAGTGAATCAAAGTACGAGAAATCTTTTTTTCCAAAAGTAAAATTAGCGGCAGATGTGGACGGCAGGCAGGCATGGGTCTGTCCGCTCTCGGGCCTTCCAGGAAACGCGGCAGCGCCCGCCGTGTCTTACACCGGCCGCTCGCTTTAGAAAATCCTTTTGAGATTTGCCGATGCCGTATCTTATTATCTTACAACTAGCTTGTACACGCGACTTCGTCTGCCGCCGCCGTTCGTTTCGGATACATACATGTTTAGTAAAATCAAAAGATTGATGAGTTCTATAACAATGATTTCGTTCAAGCTAGTAAGTAAGTATTATCAAGTAAAGTTAGACACACACTGGCATACTTGTTGGAACATGGTCTAGCACAGGGGCCTGGACCCGTGCGCTTAGATTATAGCGAGGTTTAAGCTAGGTACATCTCAATATTACCACAGACGAGACAATAGGTACTTAGTAAGTATTATGACGTGCCCACGTGATACAAGTTCCACCACTTGGGCTTTACAGTTTTTTTTTTTTTTACGTATATGTTGTGTTATTCAACAAAACTTTGACAGTATTTAAATCTCTATAACAGCTGGATTACGATCTGACATTGACTTACCTCTTCACTTACCTATAATGTTTGCTAGGTAGAATGCGTGTGGTAAGAATGTAGATAAGATTAATTTAAGTACGTATAACCAGCGAACGGAAAAAGCACGAAGGTATTATACCTACTAAGTATTAGGTAAATGCGAAAGTTTATGAGGATGGAAGGACGCAAATGCAATCAAACCTAACCTAACCCTAGCACCTAGGGCATAATATTGTAATGTTTGGGAGAGCTGTTTGTAATTAGTCAATTAACAAAATATAGAAAACAAAGCGGATTTTGTTAATGAACTAATTTGTATTATTTTGCAAATGTAGGTAGTAGGTATAGGCCGAGGTAGTAGCAACTTTAGGTTGTGTTCTCTAACGAGCAACAGAATCGATGCATATTGGATAATCCCAGCTGGGATTAGACGACCCTATGTTATCAAAAGGCATTGTTTAAAGGCGAGGGGGAAGCATTTGATGTAAAATCCCAGGTTATGGAAATTCATCTGGTGATTAAATCATGACATGCCTGAAACATGGAACCAACCACCAAAATACGCATTAAAAAACGAATATTAATTTATTGTAAGTAGGTAACTACGGGTGTAGGTAAAATTAATTACTAATAGGTACCTTATTATAAATCTGTTATTAAGGCTATGGTGTCGTGGTAGGTGCCTGATATAAAGATATTGAATTTATTTATTTGGCTCTGATGTAATCCAGTAAATTGATTGAATTTGATTTTACGCACATGTGTACATTCCATTGATCGATTTGTAAATTAAGTTTGCGTGCGTTCTACTGCGTGCGGCATCTGTAGGGACAAGGCAGAATAGCTTAGGGCTACATCAGCTACAACTACTACCTACCTACCCGTGGGTTGGGTAATGGGGTAATGACAGGGCATGGGCACAGCATTACAATAATAATTACGATCGTAATAGGACGGACATATTTTCCAAATATTACCCCCTACGGGGCAATGGGGGATGAAGCATTTATGGAAAAAGGAATTTCACGTCAACGTTGGTATTTTAGTATCCCTTTGATACCTTGTGTTGTTAGTGATGGAAACAAACGAGAAACAATTCAATTGCGAAAACAAAATGAAAGCTGCTGGCATCATATGTGATTTATAGACCGAACATCGCCTTGCTCCTAAAATATCCAAGGCCGATAACTTATAGCACTCTTTACTGAAGGATGCACTTTATCTACACAGGCAGTACAGGCATACAATATACATATTTAACACTGAAAATTCCCCTGCATTATCATTCGTGTCCTGTGGTCTATTCTTCCGTTAAGAGGATGCATCAATCCTCACTTAAAAATGAAGCGGACGGGTCACGGACCAATCACAAAGGCCTATAGAGTTTTAACATGACAGTGATGCAACTATTTCATGTATGTTACCGATGATATCGCTATAGTGAGTGAGTGAGCGCGCGCGCGAATATAATCAATGTATGAGCAGAAACATAATTTTAATTTTTATTCACAAAACTATTTGACGGATTGGTTTACTTAGTTCAAAAATGTTTTTTTACTATGTTTTAAAAATAATTCCGTAGACTAATTCGTGAAAATATAGTACTTAGTCGCACAGAAAACGGAAAATAATTAGTCTTATTTCATTAAAAAAAAAATCTTAGATCAGATATTCAAGAATTATATGTTCAAAAATAAAGTTCATAATCCTATAAATTAAGGAAAATTAGTGGAATTGAAAATTTGACCTTAACAAAGCCACCGCTTACTCAACACATTGTTTTTGGAAATAGTAATGTAGTTGGTTTATCTATTAACTGCTTGTTTCAGTTGGCACCGAAAGCGAAAAGACAGATACTGAAGAATTGGTTGGAAGAACGTCGTCGCAGTGTTCTGCGCCACCGGACCTGTTGCCGAGCGAGGCCAGAGCGCTGCTCCAGCCCACTACGCCGCCGCCCGTCCCGCACCGGGCATCGCATGAGGCTTACTCGAAACGAGTGCCCTCACCTCCACCCCCGGCAGAAGCTACTGAAGACAAACATCCTAGGCTTAGATTTGAAGTAAGTTTGAAGATTTTTCATTGGCGACTTATCAGTACCGACTACTACCGACCCACCAACACTGCACCAGCACCGGTCTCAGAATTAGAAAGGGTTTGGCGGCGGATTTCGCATGCCCTTCAGATCCTTATGGAGAATCAGGCGTGTAGGTTTCCTCCCGATGTTTTTCCTTTTAAACAAGGCTTACCGACTTTTCCACAGATTTGATACTTCATCTTTTACAACAGAAATCTGTTGAAATACCACGGAACAGAAAAAATGAATGGGATACATGATGTGCATACATACATATCCGCGATACATAGCTATGATCAAATACCTATTAGAAGGGAACATTGATCTGAGCCTACATACCTATATCTATTTTTATTGTTCTGTATATCGAGTGGATCGACCCCTTGATGGATGGAACCGTAGTAATTTGCGGTCCGCGGTCTGCTTAGTATTGATGCGGCTCGAAGTAGCAATCACATCTCATAAATATATAGCTACCTACTACGACCGAGGAATAGATGTATCTGGCGTCTTTATAGCGCACAGTTTTATTGTTCGTAACATTCAAGCTACCCTTGCATGTGTAAAACGAGTCTAGCTTGTTCGCGTAGCATCCTGTAAACGGAAACAATTACGTTTTATTTGAAGCGCTATATCTCTTGTTATTACACTGCCTACCCGTAATCAACACGAGACGTATCGCGTCTCGGCGTGCCCATTCATGTGTAGTTGCCGCTATGCGTTGTAGTTAGGTATTTATTGAATAATGAGATGAATCATCTATTTGTGTCATATCAGTCTGGGCGAGCGGCGTGTCTTTATTCTCGTAATCTCTCAGATCGTAAAGCCTGACTAGTTTCCTTTTAGAGCGCGAGATAAGGGCGCCGGCCCTCAGCGGTCTCCACACGCCGATGGTCGGCGCCATTGGTTATCTCCATTAGTTAGCTGCCCACTCATTATAATCAAACGACCTCCCGTAACGGATAGATAGATCAACAAACAAAACATGGACATAGGATCTCATACGTGACATTCTATTTATCTGATTAGAATCATTAGTGTCGAATTCCATGAGGTAGAGACCTATTATTATACAATATACGTACATAATATAGTATTATTACAATATAGGTACATAATAACAATCTGTATTATTTGCGTTTCCCATAAAAGTAAGCCTCGGGTGAACATATTAAATTCTAGGTAGAGAGATAGGTATGTCCAATTTCGAAGTGAGTTATGTCATATTAAATTTGATTTCAGGAACTAACGTGTGATGTGGAACTGAAGCATCCCGCGCCTAGCAAACAGCAGCCGTTGCAATTCTCCTTTACTCTATACGATCTTGACGGACACGGTCGCATGACTAAGGATGTAAGTATTTCGATAGATATATTTACTGAATTAATTTGAACGAATGAACTGCTTACCGTAATTATTGAACCTATAAAATATTTTATTATCATTAATGCGACAGCCAAGAATCATTGAATTGACTTGAATTTAATTGATTAAAAAAAAAAGAAACCGTATATTATATAAGAATATATTTCATTTATTTATAGAGTCAATTAATACGGATATAGTTATGTTAAATCTGGAAGAGGTATAAAAGTGGTCTGAGAGAGATCGCTAATAAGCGATAAGACCAGGCCGCCTTTTATCTAATAGGTACATATTGTTCCGTGTATAAATTACTGTTATAACTATTGTTGCTTGGTGGACAATAAAGTATAGGTATTTGTATTGTATTGTAAATCTATTTCATTAATTGCTAAATGGCTGACAGACTAGATTTTTTTAGTAATCTTTTTTACACAGTTTTTAACAAACAACTAATATCTTAGGATATAGCCGGCATCGTATCGACGATTTACGAGTCGATTGGGAAGTCTGTCACGGTCCCGCACTATGGCTCTAAGACCATACAAGTGCGGTTGACTGTGGTACCGGAAGACGGGAGGTCGCGGGGCCACCGGGACAGACGGGAAGGCCGAAGACGTCGGCGGCGGGAACAGCCCCCCCCATCCAGCACGCCCGCGGATTGTCCCGATAACAGCGATGACGAACATCAAGAGAGGTTTGTCTTATTGATCAGACTAAAACATGCGTTGTTTGTGTGGATGGATGCACGTTTGTTACTCAAGCACGGACATAATAAACAAATCTCAACCTAAGACGACTATCACGTTTCGCATATCTCTGGCTCGCACATATTAACATTTTCAAAAATTGTAAAAGTATAGGTAGACCTTAGTTAATTAAGAGTATACATAATACTCCAGACTTTTGAAGAATGTGACTCATTATCATTGTTGACGATAAAATCAACATCATCATCAACAGCCTATAATCACCACGGTGGGCAGGCGGGTTGGTGATCGCAGTAGATGGTAGTTGCTGCACAGAGGACGCTGCTTGTTCTCCCTTGTATTCCCTTAGTCGC
>DWLO01000104.1:0-27041 GCA_018245335.1 Dalla quadristriga
AGGCGGACAAAGTCGCGGATACTCCCTAGTCTATCATAAAACCATTTCATTTCCAGAGTCCTTATTAACATTAGGGGTGCAATGACACCGGAATTAAATTTAACACGCAAATCCAATTTAAATAGTTCCATCAAGTTCCCTGCTACCTCCGCTCACGTGCGTGTAGGTAGGTACAAAGCTCTAGTAGGCGGTAGGAGTATGTATATTAAATGAAGTCGGGTCTGCAATCAGTTGTGGGGTTAGCGGTCCGGCGGACAATAGTGCCACAACAATCTCGCCCTTTGCTTCCAATTGGACTTAAATATTTAAACCAATTAAATGGATTTCATTGTTAAACCATACCCTTCAATATTTATTTTTAGTCAGTAGATTTTTATGTGAACAGAGCGATCTTTCTTTGTAGACCCATTGGTCAGTCCGATGAGATTGATGTTAGTTTTTCTCTATAGCACCTTTAGAGGTAATGGTCAGTAGTAGCACACATCAACACCCATAAGGAACGCATTGTTATCAGTTTTGTATATATTGTGAATCGAGAAATGATTCTCACATGCTTAGATTTATTAATAAAAGGTAGATACGCCATTCGTTAGCTGGCTATGGCACATGATCTCAAAACCTATGAGCAGCGTCACATGTTTCATTTAGTCGCTCACGAATCGTGGTCTTGGTTACACGCGATACGACAACTTAGCGGAATTCATAATGAGCCCATCTCACTGTCCCTGTTTTTGGTTATTAAATGTGCACGATTCAAGAATTGTAATTGTGTTGGTCTAGCCCATTTTCTGTAACGCGATGTATGAGCGAACCGTATCTCCCTATTTATATTAACAAGTTTCTCCCACTGGTCGAAATTAGAACATAATAATTATTGAAAATTTAAGAAAGTCATCATATGAATTGCCCTATTTCGAATATTTTATTTTATGTTACTGATAACTCTAAAGCTCGTCAATAGTTACCAAACAAATAAAAACGAAATCAGTGGACAAATAGAGTAGAAAAAGGTACTGAACTGTTTTGTCTTGTCTTTTTATATGTAGAAGATCGATGCTCATCACATTGTTTTTTATTTAACAGAACAGAAGGAGGGAGGCACTCAACTGAAGCTCATTATCGATTACCCTAATGGCGTGCAAGCACTTTTCAAGCCTATGAGGTGAGTGAAGTTAAAAAATTAGAACTTACGTTTCAGCTCTTAGTCTGTTAAAAATTTAAAGTGGGCTTCCAACAAAATTTCCATGTAGCTACCTTCTTAGAGCTCTTCACGCCCCGTTTCAAGTTTCCACCCTAGAAGCAGTAAAAGCTCTCCGCAATAGTGTTGTACCATACAGGTTTGTTGAAGAGATGTAGTTTCAAGTGCTTACTCGCAGAACGACTTAGCAACTTCTGTCACCTTGTTGAGAATGTTATGCGTCGGTTCCATTCACCGAACTTTGAGTAGTTCTTTCGCATGATCGGCTTAGAGGCTTGCCTCGTCTGTTCACAACTACGAGTGGTATTGAAAGAGTTTTTCCAAAGAACAACTTTGCAACGATCGCTCCATTGTTAGAACTAGTGGAATTTGCTTTGTACTTGGCGTCCGAACACGTTTCTGCAAAGTAGGCGTCGGTCACAACTTTTATGGAAAGTCTACATTTAATAATGAATTTATACATTATTATTGGGACACCCTTAAAGGCTGCATATTCCAGAGTTACCGTGAGTTACCGCGAGAGATGCCCGTGTAAAATTATTTCACGTGGGTCCGCGACGTAAACTATAATCCTTTCTACCCCCGATAATGTTTTTAATGTAGTCCACGTGCTTTTCCAGAGTTTGAGCTTCTCTTCACACCTTCCATAAGAATTCACCCGTTAGTTTTTGCGTGATTGGGTGTTTTGATTTCAATCATGCGAATAGTCCTGTTAGTAAATGTTAGTAATAATTAGTAGGTATTTGTCCTATTCGAAGCTGGTCACCGATGCGTTGCGATACCTGAGGACTGAGATGGTCGCCTCTTGTATTAGAGTAACACAATTATTGAAGATCAATAATTACACGGCTGAAATGTGTGATACCGCCTCGCGCGAACCGTATACAGGTTCTACCACCTGCCACCTGTAGCTGAATATTATCTATCAATCCATTCGTCTTCACAAACTTTCGCAATTATTATATGAATAGGATTTATCTTACTTATATTATAAAAGCGAAAGTTTGAATTGTCAAGCCTTGACGATACGGATGGCGAGATATTTCAAAATATCCCCTAAAGAATTTCGTGGCGTTCAAAAAGGCCTCGCATATCGAGTGTCAGACGTTCCGGCACTCCGCCTCCACTTGTTTTACATCAGGGGACTTCTTTTGTGTTTATTGTTTAATTGAATGCTAAATATAATTGGATCTCCTACCAAATTATGCCTCCTTTTGGCTATAGCCAAATATTACTCCAAAGGCCAATTCAGCTTTTGTATTTAGGCTTTATGAATTTTATGTCTGATACCTATAGCGTGGACGGCTATGTCTAGGTATAGGTATATATCTAAGTGTTATGTTGTGCGCGAAGACTTATGTTTTATGCTATTTGAATAGCAAACGAGCATGCAGTCCCACCAACAACTGCCGCCCATGGACTTCTGTGATAAACCTCAAATAGGACTGTGCGAGTCGGTAAGTTCGTCCTGTAAGTATTAGGTGTTAATAGGAATTATGGCTGCAACCCAAAATGGCCCACTGCAGAGCACGTGTTTCACAACTGAGCATGCTCCACCACGCTGCTCCAGTGCGCATTGGTTGAGGGGTTGGTGGCCGAGCTGTGTTGGAAGTTTTTCAGGCCCCCCGAAGGCCTCCGACAAGGCTTAACGACTGTTATCTTACGATAACAACCGACGGTTTAACGTGCCCTCCGAAGCACGGAAGCGAACAAGAAATTTTGCCACTAGCGGTCACCCACCCACTTTCCGGCCGGAACCTGTGCGGCTTAACGTTCTCAATCAATTACGATTGACATTCGCCGCGCGACCACGAGCGCTTCATTATTAATAGGAATATTAGTTGGTAAATATTCGTTAGTCCCTAATAGTTAGTCCCTAATAGGACTGTGGGAGTAGGAGATAGGACCGTTAGTGTATGTTAGTCCTGTTAATAAATATATTTAATCGATAGTAATTGTCCTATTCGAAGTAGTTCACGGATTTGTTGCTACCCCTGAGGACTGAGGTGATCGCATCTGGTGTAAGTGCAACCGGCATCCACACCTTTCCGACCGGAACTCAATTGTTGAAAAACAATTATTCCACGGCAGAAATGGGTGTGGCGTTGGCACCACCCCGGGCGAACCGTATACAGGATCTAGCACCTATAGGATTTACGGAAAAAATTATGCACTCAAGGGGTTATCCGGGCGACATATCAAGAGGCCGGGTGATTCCCGCGCTACTCGCCTGGGGACGATAAATTTGCGACACTCGATAGTAACGTAACCCTTTCCTTCCCAGCCGTGCGATAACTTTATCGCTCGAACGTTAACTTTATTGTAGGTACGTATGCAATCATTCTAAACGTATACTATAATATTTCACATGAATATAATAAGGATAACGAAATACTCAAAACAAGATTTAATCAAAAAAGGAAGACACGTTACCTGCCTATCGTGCATAGTGTCAGAACCTATGACCAGCGTCACAGGTTTCGCTTAGTCGCTCACGAAGCATGGTCATGATTTCATAATAAGTACGTATCACTGTCCCTGTTGTTGGTTATGAAATGTCCACGATTCAAGTGTTGTAATTGTAGTTGCAATTGTGTATTTACGTGTTTTTGCATCTAGCCCAAATGGAAGATGCAAAAAAATGTACGCTCATACATCGCGTTACAGACATTTGTCTGTAATCGTATCTTCCTATTTGCTTTTATATAAGCCTGTTACACAATATTATTACAACGTCTGCCAAAGTGTCTGCCAAATTAAATACTATACCAAGTTTTCTTTGCGTTTGCCATAATTTCATATGATTCACATGCATATTTAACAGTAGCAGTTGTATGTTCGGCATTGATAACGAATATAGTATCCGGCTGGGGGAATGCTAAATTGAAGCAAGGATCGGATCAGATACGAACAGGGGTTATCGGAAGGAACGTTACGGTAGCGGTCTTCTGTTCAATGGTCGTAGAACGAATATGTATCTATGTGTATGTATCTATATCTATGTATGCAGTAAAGGCATGTATTGAACTATAAAGAATAGCATAATTATTGTAACTTTAAAATATTCGGTCTTAATAAATAAATGTAGATGTTTGGAAGCAGGATAATTGGATGAACACATTTGTTACACAATACGTAAAATCTACTGAACTAATTCTTATGAAATAAGGCTTAAAGGTATGAACCCTGCAAAATGGTGTAGGACGCTATTATTTTTGATTGTCCACATGGTCAGAATAGAGATGGATGTCTGCCTAAAAATTTAATTTTGCGCAGTATTCCTATTAACATCTAATACTAAAAGGAATACAACGGAGAATGAGTAGCGTCTTTTGTGCAGCATCTACCATCAATGGCGATCACCAACCCACCTGCCCAGCGTGGTGATAATGGGCAAATCCTCCCGTTCTTGGGAGAAGCCTTTAGTCCAGTAGTGGACTGTTATAGGCAATTGATGATAGTGGTGATTAACAGGACTAATTAACTTACTAACATGTCCCTCGCACAGTCCTATTCGACGTTTGTCTCAGATGACCATGGCGGCAATGGTTGGTCCGACTGCATGCCCGTTTGCTATTCTCATCATAAAAACAACCTGAACCGCGGACAAACCGTGGTAATTATTATGACAGTGACACTCGGTCTATTAGGAAAAAATAAAAAGCGATGTAAAGTAACACCGATCTTCTAAATTGTATTAACCTACTTGCGGGCCGATCATTGAACGCTGCGACAATAAATCGCACGACACGGTTCCCATACATTACCGGGATTGCTCTATCTAACCAGATTCCGATTTAAGTGCCACTTTAAACGTTTTGTTTCCCGGAAATTGATTAAGCACCACGTTTCAAGGCAAAAAGAACCAATTTGTTCCATCTGCTTTTGCTCACAAAGACCAGGGAGTTAAAAGTTAAATTCTTTTAAACGAACTTGAAGTCAGATAAATGGCAAAACAATCTTGTATTTCAAGAAGGATAAAGGTTCATAGGTAAATGCGTTTATTTTAAATAACGGTCTCTCCGGTTGTGAGAGGGGAAATTTGATATTTCACTTTATGGATTTATATCACTCGGTTTCAATTTTCGTCACGGATACCTGCAGAGAATTGGGTTTCATATTGTCTCCATGATAGAGTATAAAATTATTTGTATCGACATCAGTCACTGGAAACATTTTAGGGTCATTTTTTTCCTTCGTAACCTTAAATAGAAAGGTAAGGAAGGATATTAATTTTAATTAGCTATTCAAGTTGAAATAAAATACCACGTTATATTTAAACGCTTACCAGAAATTAATCCTGACTAATAGCGTTCACGAAGTAGCCTAATCTAACAACTGTTAATATCCTTACTAACATTATTATCCTTATATTTTTAATGTGAAAATGTGTTTGTTGGTTTGTCCTTGTTTGACGATGCAACAAAGAGGATTGTGACATATTAAGTATTTTTTTGTATAATCCATTGTAAGTTTTATGGTGTACAATAAAGAGTAAAATAATAGTAATAAAAGTTAGTTTAGCTCGTACAGTTATGCAGGAGTCGTTTCCACACCAGAATATTACGTGCTCATGATCTTAAAAGCTCGTCTATCAGATGATCAGCGCCGATATGGGCGCACGAGCCGCTTGCGTGCTCTATCATCTTCTCACATCTCGTCCCGTGACAAGACAAAGTATTTCTAATGTAAAACTCATGTTACAGCTAAAGTGATTAATCAAGCTAATATCTATACTGTTCAGCCATTATTAAATATATCGATGAGTTGACATTGTAGATTTTTTATTAAGTTTGGTTCGACCTACATTGCAACAATCTGTGACAGAGGTGAATGATGGTGTATGGTACTTTCATACATACAATAACTCCCGTCCTCCCGTACAGGAAACATGTTTTTTTATAACATGTAGTATGTATGTAGTTCCAGTAACCACTGACGCCCATGGACATCCGTTACAAACCTCGAATAGGACTGTACGAGGGACTATTAGTCAATTAGTTTTGTTAGTATCAGCTGATAATAGTTGGTTAGTATTGGTAAGTAATTGGACTTTGGGAACTAGAACTGTTAGTGTAAGTTAGTCTTGTTAGTAAATATTAGTAATCCAAGTTAGTAATTAGTAGTATTTGTCCTATTCTAAGCAGGTCACAGATGCGTTGCTTGTGTTGCGTTGCACGAGGTGGTCGCCTCTGGTATAACTCTAACCGGCATTCACACATTTCCGACTGAAACACAATTGTTGAAAAACAATTATTCCACCGCAGAAATGGATGTGGCGGTGGTACCGACCCGGGGGTTGCCAAAATGCAATAATGAAAATATTCACCAACATACGTACCACGACGAATACCTACCTCTTACGGCCCCAAACGGAGAATTAGTTGACACTCCCACGCACTTCGCGATTATCCGCATCGTCTTATTTGACATACTCGTTTGCCTACTTTGTTTTCTTGTCGTCCCACCGTTTTCTTGTCATCTTTTATTTTTGCAAGTTAATTAACAGGTTCGTTCAGTTACCTTCAGTGCTATTTTGTTTCTCTTTTAAAACCATCTTTAGCTTTTCTTTTGCGTGTTCGTTCTTCACGCAGCTGTACGAGTGGAATGGACATCCTTTTGAGTTAGTCCCAAAGCGCAATTAATGATACAGAACTTTTCAGAATATGGACACGTGGAGGCTCATTTGTTGTCGAATTCGATTACTTTATACCCAAATTGTACGTAGGAAAAGTGAAGCCGTAGGTAAATGCTAGTAATAAGCGGTCGTTATCATTTATTTACGTTCATATATAGTTACGGTTTTGTGCTGTTCACAGATTTGCGAGAGACGTCCAAACGCTGCCCAATCATTTCTACTTCTCTGATTATGAGCGACATAATGCTGAAATTGCGGCGTTCCATCTTGACAGGTAAGGATGAGAAAATAATATCGTGATAATTTTATTACTTAACTGTCCACTTTTAGACATTTTACGGCAGATGATTATCAATTTATCTAGCTGCCTATATCAAACTTACTATTTTTTTTATCAATGGACTGAAGGTGGAATTGATCTTTTAATTAGTTAACCCGAATTGAAAATAATTATGAACGGAGTTTCATTACAATAAAACATTATAAATAGTGAAATAAGTAGAATTTGTTAGCTTTCTAATGATCCGTTATCTTATTAAATTAAATATAGAAAATTTGAATAATTGGCAGCTCTACCATAATCTTATTTTCAAACGCATTAAAACTGCGAAGCGTAAAACTTAGCAATTCTTCTTTATACGACTATTTCATCCGTTTAGTAAAAACAAAACCAGCCGTGACGGTTAAGCGTTACTTTAAACCTTATTAAGTAATTAAGTCCTAACTAACTAATTGGGAGTCGTCACAATATGGAAACGCGTGACGCGTGAATTATAAATAGTATCAAAATCATTTGTTTAACGACAAACTGACCACACTGATTCACAATTCAGTATTGAAAATAATAGGACTTTTTTGTTTATTCATTTTAAACTATTTTTTTTATATTTAACCAATTTTCTGGAGAAACTGATACTTATAAAATACAAAATCCATTCCTAGTAATAAAGTATCTATAGCTTTTAGAGCTACAATGACTCTGGGTACATTCCACTAACACAATAATAACAAATTAAATCGTCCCCTTGTCCAGACGATCACTCATAAAACATATAGTATTCATGTAAATAAATGAGAAAGCAGAACATTTTTGTTCTTTGTAGTTTTGTTATTTGTAGTTTTAGTTTTCGTTCATATACTGTACATGCTTCTGCTTCTTCTGTTCTTATATTATTAGCCAGTCTCCAATCACAGGGCTGCTGGAAGAAATGTTGTTAAGAGATAAATAGATAGAGATAATTTATATTGTAATGTACCTATGACATATTATATTGCATCGTTATATATGATTTGTATGTACCTAATATGTTCCTACAACATATATAAAGTTACCTTATTTATTTACTCTAGTTTTTTTTGGTGTCGACATATATTTTACAACACACGTTCTATATTCTCTGCTTAGATCAAAAGTTGACTGGTAGATAATGCTTTAAGCATTAAGTCCGGTTTTGTACCATATTCTGTAGGTATTTAAGTAGGTTGTTATAATAAATAAATAAAAAAATGGTTCTGTATTAACATTTATTTGTAATGTTCCTGTGTGTAAATAAATTATAAATAAAAAAACATTTAAAACCAAAAATGTCTTCGCGCTAGGATTATGGGTTTCCGCCGCGCGATGCCAGTCGTGGGACGGGTGTTGAACATGACGACGGAGATCTATGACGTCACTGAGGGCGATATCTTGAAGACGTTTTTTGTGTCGCCGGCCAACAACTTCTGCTTCCACGGCAAGTGCTCGTACTACTGCGACACGGGCCACGCTATATGTGGCAACCCTGATATGCTGGAAGGGAGCTTCGCAGCATTCTTGCCGTCTTCGGACTTGGCAGAGAGGAAGGTGAGCTAGTATAGTCTAGTATGTAAGCAAAAGTATATTATCTGGAACTAATTAACATATTTTCTATAATAGGAAGATTAAAAATAACTCGGCAAAACTTTTACAAAGCTGTAATAAAATTGCCAACAATATAGTAGGTGCACGATTATTCGAACGCACCAGAAGCCAACGACCACTAGAACGCGGCAAGAAATTGAAACCGGACTGGTTGCCAAAGTTGCCATCTAGAGTCTATCAATCCAACCGAATACACTCGAACGACATCGCTTAAACAACAACAACAACTAATATATATAAACTGGATAGAAATCAAGAGGGTTATAATGGTCATGTAGTGAAATATAATTAACATATTTTGTTTATTTTTTACTGTTACTTCATTAAAGGTGTTACGCAAACTAAAATAATCGATAATAGCCCACTATTAGCGATAGCGTTGAGTGTGTTCGGTTGGATTGGTAGGCTCTAGAGTAAACTTTGGAGGACTGGTTTGCAATTCCTTGTCGTGTTGTAGGTGTCGGTTGGTTCTGTCGAATTCTAGAGATCGTGCACCTATTATATTGCTGGCAATTTTACTAGAGCTTAGGTTTGTGAAACTTGGCGAGTTATTTTAAGTTTAATCTTCTCAATCTTCAAAATATGTTCATTACTTTAAAATTATACACAGCTTATTATTATAATAATATAGCAACCTTTCGGTATTTAAATTGTTTCACAATTCGACATCGCGCCATTTCAGGTATGGCGTCATCCCTGGAGAAGATCTTATCACAAGAGAAGGAAAGCCCAATGGGAGTTACAGTCTGATTATTGCGACACTGTAAGTCATTTTACTATGAAGTTTGATTAAGAGCTCTCTTTAGCACCTTCTAACATTTGCAAAACGTACAAAAGTGTACCCCTAGACTTTTCCAATAATTGAAAATGTAAGAATATGCCAGCGAGAGAAATGGCAATGTGAGAACCCTTAATGTGAGAAGTTTTAAGAAAATCTTTGCCCCCATGAGCAGTAATTTCAAAGTACTCCACATTTCAGGTGCGCACAACTCCTCCGTACGACTCTGGTCGGCGGATACTGGATTTGATGGATATGTCAATTTTTGATTTCCTCACGGGAAATATGGACAGACATCATTACGAGACTTTTAAGTAAGTAATTTTCCTACTCTGTAAATTTTTGTTCGAAGGAGTTATAAAGGCGTTGGTACGCTTGACATTGATTACATGCATCGTCCTGTGTGTATATGCATATTATACATAATTCTGCACGCTAACCTTAATTGCGCAGAAGTAAACATGGTGACAAATAGTCGTCAACTTCGGCCACACTTAGATACTCTGCATTATCTCTGTAGTCCTATTCGAGGTAACTTGCATATATTTTTGCTCGGCACAGAAAAATACAGATAAAAGTACAGTTACATAAAATGAGAGTGTATATAAAAAAGGTGGTCTTATGCATAAGCGATCTCTTCCAGATATCTTTTAGATAGTTGACAGCTAGTCTATACTTAACTTATTCATAAAACTGTCCTTCTTCCTCTACCCAGGATGTTTGGTAACGACACGTTCACGCTACACCTAGACCAGGGCCGCGCGTTCGGCAAGGCCTTCCACGACGAGCTCAGCATCCTGGCGCCGCTGCTGCAGTGCTGCCTCGTGCGACACACCACGCTTTCCACCTTGCTTAAGTGAGTATCCTTCATAGGGCATGTTTCGTGACTTACGGCTCTTCAAAAATACTATCAAAGCACAGTTGAAGGTCTTCCACAGTGAGTTCAACATTTGCTTCAAAGTCTAGAATGCTGCCTTCATTTTTAACTCGAAAAGGCTTTTAAACCAGAACTGCACTCCACTCAAATATTGAACACTTATCACTTTTCTCCAAAAATGTAGAGATGTCTGGTTTTCGAACATCATCTGGTAGCCCTCGAGTAGTATGTCAAAATTTCAACAATCAAAATTTTATCATCGCAGTTAGTTTTGCTTTAATATCTAAAAATTGTATACCACGCCTTCTACTTGGATTATTTGGGTGGGGGATAGTATATATCCATCCGTAGTGCTTTATTGATGTAACCCGGGATTGTTTTCCTTAGATACATCTTGCATTCGCAAATCAGAGTCTAAGTTCAGAACAATTTACATCCAATTTAGATTCCAGGTCATGCGATCGTTTATTTCTATTGCTAATAATGTAAGTGCACAATCACTGCAATCAGCACTCTGTCCGACTAACTAAATAAGTAACTACATATTTTATTGCCCACATACGTAAAGCGTTGGCGTAAACCGTTCAGTACGTAAACGCCTTAATTTCTACACGGGCCGTAATCTACCTTATAAAATATTATTGTAGGTATTCATGTAGTGTATAACATGATTTTCCTTTTTTATGGGATACTACTAACTTTATAATAACTTTACTAATAACTTTATCATCATAAACATACATAAAGACATTCGTCAAATTGTAAATGTTGCTACGATTATAATTCGGAGTTCGAATTTCTAGTTCTTGATAATGTTAAAGTTAATCTGCTCATAATATTCCTGAAACTCTTCAGTTTCGATGTTAACGATTTTTCTCTCTCATTTATGTCTTCTCGTAGCTTTTATGCAACATAATAAACCCTAGGGTATATTAGAAATTACATTTAGTTTAGTAATCATTTCTTACTACTTCATTACATTGTCATAGTTTATATTATCTACCTTACCTACTATATAATATTTATTGTTTAGATTTCACAACGGCGTCCCACTCTCAAAGGTGCTGCAGGAGTCCTTGAAAGCTGACCCCGTCGCTCCCATCCTCTGGGAGCCTCACTTTGCGGCCCTGGATCGGAGAATCGTTGTAGTCCTAGACGCCATCAGAAAGTGCATCGACAAAGCAGAAAATCCCCTGCAGAATGAAGTCGCTGACTTCGTATGACCACAGATAGAAAAAATTAGGACGAATTGTGACCAAAATACCAAGAGTATAATCGAAGTTATGTGATATTCGGGAGGTGAAAGAGTGTGAATGGGGCGGTGCAATCGTTAAAATGACTCACTAGTCGAACACTCTCGTTTAATCTGTGACTTAAGAGAACATAGATCTAAGAATGTAATCGATGGAACCGTATCTGAAATCTTTGGTTTCATAGACTCTAATAGTTATAAGATTTTGGTGCCAAAGATTGTCCAAATAAACGTATGAATCGTTCAGCATAATGTCATTACCATTCCAGTAAGCAAATTGCGGATGAGCCATCATGTATGCCAAATATAAGGACGAGTAAATTCCCCTGATTTTCAATTCGTTTGTACAAATCAGCTGACGAATTAAAGTTTTGATTGGAAGCTCATGAGTATTGAAATAGTGAATAAGACGTAATAGATTATTTCTGTGTATAGTTTGGATCTAGCTAAATAAAAGTCTGAAGACACGTACCTTTATGAGAAGTGCAAATGACTGTACATTTATTATAACGAAATGCAATTTACTTTAGGTTTAAGTTTTAGGGTAGTATCTAGTTTGGATGATTTGCTAAATGTATTTTCTGTTGTGAACTCTGTTACCGTAGCTTGAAGCTCAAGAAGCACATATCATAAATAAGCGGTCTTTGCTGCATGTGATATCTTCATGTATTTAATCGACAATCTATACGTTGTCTTTTACTGTTGTTCTAAGGTTTTTGTTATTACCCGACTGCGTTAGGAGGGTAATTTGTTTTGAGAATTTAAATGCAATGCAATCATGTATTATTAGACTTTGTTTATATCTTTTATTTCGCTTTTTACTGTCTTGTAATCTACCGCAATCATGGTGCGATTTATAGATAAGCCTCGTATGACGTTAAAAGTGTTTATACTTGTATTTCCCCCAATAACAATGAATTAAAAATTACTACTTTTACGCAAATGAATGGACACAGGCTGATATTTTAACTCGTATTTGATCTCATTAAATTATTACACACTTAATGGATTTTTTTTGGAAAGTAAACATAATTTAAAGTATTGTCCTGAGGTCTTAGATAACGTTTAGTATAACTCGAATTATAAGCATATACATTTTTGTTTTTATTAACAATAAATGATTGAGGCTACAATCAGCAACTTCGTGTTTCTACAGAATCAGTTTGTATGGCTGCATATCAATGCAACAACGTATGCATGCATATAAATTATTGATAACTTAGATTGATAACTGGTAAGAAAACGGATTTATATGGTTAACTGGGACGGCCTATGTATGCGCCGGCATCGTAAGGCAAATCGTGTATTGATATGTTTTCGTGAATTTGTTGTCTTCATTGTGTCTTCTGTGTTGTCTCTTTACACACATTAAAGTTAGAAACATTTTAAATGGGTTCCTTTTTAGAGAGTGAAATCTGATGAATGCTGAAAAATGTTTAGTATTTATGTTAAAGAGTATTTTGACTTATTTTTATTTTAATAATTAGAATTTTTTTTTATCCCGCACAAACTTGACCCCATTTTATAACTTACTTTAGGATTTTTTAAAACGAATGCAACTTTATGAATCACCCCGGGGAATAAATTTCAATTAACTTTTCTTACATGGGTCCAATGTTTACTAGAACGCGTTCTAGAACGTTTACGTTAATGCCATCACTTTGTACCTATGTACCAAGCTTCTAAGTTTTTACTTACTATATTCCCTCGGCAGCCATCGCATATAAGAAGATACCAGGATTAAACCTAGGTTGCCTAATAACAAAACATATAGGTACTAGACCTAGCCAGAGTATATCTTTGAATAAACACAAAAGTAAATCGGTAGTGATTTACTAACGAACAGACAGAGATGTTGCGTTTTATAATACGTAAGGATTAATGATGATTTATGTCACAATGTTCCCTATTAAAATATATTATGTACAATTTTAAACTATTTAAGTAGACCTACTTAATTTTTAATGATACTGGCAGTATATTTACCTACCTGTACATTATTGTAAAATTAACGAAGAACTAATTAATTATTGCGACTATAAATAAATGTAAATTTTTAACGCGCAGATGATTATATGCGGTTATAATCGGTGTGTATAAATTTATAAAAAAAATTGCGGCTTGCCAAAGATGTACCTACATTCGGATTAGGTATAAAATGTTGTTTGTAATGCAGCCAGTATGCGTATTTCTGTTGATTGTTAATACATTTTAAACAAACATTATTGTCTTTCATTTTATCCTTTTCCGATTCACATCGAAGTAAATTGTTAAAGGAAAGCAATTTAATACAAAACGGATTATGTTTACGTGAAACAAAAAGGGCCGGGTCAGTGTTTCCTTGACGGCACGAAAGGTCACATAAAACTAAAGAAACGCAAAGATATGTCGCCCGCCATAAAAACTAGAATAGTATCTACGGATGTTCACCATCACGCTTTACGCCTTTAGAATCATTTTGTTGTTTAATGTTATGTGAATCTTTTATATCTTATTTTATAGGTCGTCTTACGATACCGGTGTATAACGATTACCCACATAAAACATACTTTATAGAAAATATTAGTTTATTTTATAACGAGACTACATTTCTTATAAGTAATCTATATGTACCTACCTGCGATAAATGCAAGAACAATATCAGCAGAGTAGATAATTTCAAGCGTGTAACTCTTTGTGTCACACAACTTCGAGCCGCTTCATAATTTACTGCAAGTACATTGAAGAAACTATGTGAAATTCAAAATATAATTTATGAAAGTACTTATATAATAGTAGATGCCTACTGACTTAAATTTAAAATAAAACATGAATTTTAGTGCGCAAACACACAAAATTAAAATATACATAATTGTATATTTAATAATAAGTGCTATAATCTAAGAGCGTTTTCACATTACACGACACGACATCGTCTATCGGGCTGCCATATACGAGTAGTAAAAGATCCGGTTGCTGATTAAATTTCTGAATTATGCTAAAACTATTAACATAATTCAATCATTAAAAAGATAAGAAAGTATCAAAAATGCTTCACTTTGGACTTGAAAATATTTACAGTTTATTTAATGTTTGTGGAAGTCTAGGATTTGAGTCAAAACTAAAGTGAGCCAAAATTGCACAAAAAAGATAAAGAGGTATCTAAAATAGTTTTTATGTAACATAGAAATCTGCAGCATACGCTTCTACTAGATTATATCGGCCCGATAGACGATAATAACGTGTCGTGTAACGTGAAAACGCTCTGAACGCGACTTGATTTCGCATACAAATCACACCGTCACCCAGAAGAGTGTAATGCCTATCAAAATACTTTTTTTGAGAGTTCTTAGTAGTAGAGTCAATGAAGCCTAAAAATCTGTTAAATTACGTCCTTTTCCACTTTATTCACTAATTGAAAATATCGATCCGTCCTTCCTCTGAGATATCTACTGAGCCGGGTCTCCTACAAGAATGAGAAGGGTTAAGGCCATAGTTCACCACGCTGGTCAAGTTTGTATTTGCACACTTCACACGTCATAGCGAACATTTTGGACTACCGTCATCGAATACAGATTTCCTCATGATATTTTCCTTGCCGTTAAAGCATGGGATATTTAATTGCGAAATACTCACATTACTCCGAAAAGACAAAGGTAGGGCCTAGGAGGGGGGTACGAACCCCGGACCCCTAAGGCAGGAGGCCGAACTCTCATCCACTCGACTATCACCGCTTTTTAAATAACCTTGGCAAATGCAAATTTGGATGACTTTTTATACAGCATCGCGCAAAAATTTAAGCAGAAGTAGGAAGATACGGCGGGATTCATCCAATTTGTGGCAAGGTATTGTGCTCGAGCCACGCGTCGCAATCTGCCAAATTGTATATTCACGAGATCTCCTCAATCCCACGCGAGGATCTGTCCATGAATAACAACGGGAGAAGAAAATTCACTTCTATTAAATTGACAATTTTCAATACTACTTCAGCGCCTTCAGGCTACTTCATAACTTTCCCTCTTTAAAATATTAGCACCAGATTGGCACCTTCAAAATGCTTAAACAAATCGACGCAAGTATGGCTGTTAATAACAGTGTAACCATTATTAATTATTGTTTATAACAGTAAGTATTTTGTATTCATTGACAAAAACAACAAGGCAGTTAAAACATCGAGTTTACTAGGTAACTATTTAAATCGGACACTTCTAATAAAACAGTACATGCGAAATTGTGTTTGTTGCCTTGTCCTTCTTTCACGCAGCAAGCGAACAACGTATCAAAGAGATTTTTTGCAAAGAAATAGTTTATGGAGACTGACAATTAGTGTTTGTACACGCAACACATGAAAATTAAATCCCGAGTGGAATAATTGTGATAAATGGGTTGTTATTAAAGCATGCTATTGGCATGAAATTAATTCCTAATTGCAAGCTGGAACAATACGCCAAAGCGCCGTCAATAGCTCGCGGGCCAAGTGAATCTCAGTGCCAGTGGACGTTACAAGGGGCTGGTCATAAATCGAGCTCAAACAATAGTCCATAAAGCGTCCGCTATGCATGCATAAATCAGTTGAAGTTCTAACACGGACCTGCTATACAGCATAACTTGACATTGCGCACGATTTAGATTTAATATATTTTTTTAAACTATCCTTAAAGAAATTAGGTAGAAATATTAGGTAGAAATAGCGGTAGGTAAGTATCTTTAACTGCTTAGCGGTATTCTTAGAAGTCGTTGTTAACTTTCATCTGATTTCGAGAAGTGAAAACAATTTGTAATAAACTATACCAAACAAAAAATGCATAGAAAACAATAAACAAGCAGCGTCAATTGCTCGTAATCGAAGTGAATCGCACTGCCAGTGGCTGCGAGCTCGTGATAAATTGTGCAGAAACAAGCATAGCGGCCGCTATACACGCATAAATCAGCCGTTTACTAACGCGGCCCATGTTGTATAGACAACTAACACAACCAACGGTTTTTGACGTGACGCTGAATTTGGAACCGTGTTCGTTTTTTAACAAAATAACTAGGCCTTTTGTATGGAACTACACTAAAGCGAGGTACAGCATGATTAGGAAAATGTTATCTGTAGGTACTATTTATTTATAATAATATATATAATTTAGGTTTATTTTTTATATTTACATTATGTATTTTTTACATTACATACTATATTTAAGTATATAAAAATAAGGTGGATAGCTATAATTGGCTATTGGTAAATTTTGATATCTACGTTATTATTATATTAATAATGTTAGCCCTAATAATACAAAAACTTCATACATACATAATTTAAGGAATTAATACAATACTAGCAATAGCTTTATTATTTCTCGATGGTTAACTTCTCGAAGAAGTGAACTTTGATTTCAATCAAAAATATTTATTGTTATCAACTACAACAATTTCGTTCACTAATCGCAATAGCTCAGTGACTTCTTAGCTTAGCAGTACTTAACATTTTTACTGCAGTAGCAGCAGCCAAAACCTAAAAGACGCGCTAATTAGAAGAGGTATTCAAAGGCTTCTAGATAAATTGGTATCAAACTAAATTATGCCGTTGTCACGATATTAGTAAAATACCATAAGGAGGTATTGTTGGTATTGTTGACGTGTCATTCGCAGGATATTCCCAATCCGTGGCAACGTGTTTGACATCAATAGCTGAATAGCTAGTGATGTATCGCAATTGCTCGCCTGAAAGAAACAATACCTTTAGGGGCCGGTCGCTCAGGCGTAAATTAATTACAAAAAACGATATTCACATACCGCTGGTCCTAAAAATATTTTGTAACTTTTGTTCTGGTGAATACAATAAGCGATGCGAATGTGACTGAATACCCTAGTTGCGGGTTATGTTGTAACTATTATGAATTGGATTTTTGTTTTCACCATAGCGTAACCTATACATATGACATAACGAAGAGTGGTAAACTTGAATCTACCCCAAGATGAAAAGGCTTTAATGACAACAATTCTCTAGTCCGTTGATCTGTAGATATGTCACAAGAATTTACTCGAAAAACTTAGGTCTTTGTCGAGACTTGAGGATTTTAAATTGTGTGATTGTGTGTTTTTAAATTGTGAATTGTGTGTGTGATTTTAAATCCTTCCTTCCTTTAAATAAATTTGAAATTGAAGGGATAGAAGTCATGAAAATAAATATTGTTCACTGGGGCGCAAAAACCAATTTAAAAAACTCGTTGCTCGTTTGAAAGAGCTTTACCCACTCTCAAAACTACGGGCACAGATTAATGAATAGTTACTACCTAGGGTGATATCTACCCATCACCTTAGTCTGAAATAAATTTGCGTCTTTTAGTTTTAACTAAAGGCGTTCTATTATATGCTTTGAAATCTACTAATATTTCAATTGCGAAAGTTTGTTAGTGTATACAGTATTCTTAAGAAATTTTTTGTGAAGGCTGCATTGGATATTTTTTCCAAACATCATAAGGCAGTTCAATAGGAGATGAGAAAAAAAAAATATGGAAAAACGAAACTTACATGAGCGGAGCCGCGGGCGCATTATTTTATATGTAAAAATTTGAATATTACGCGAACATTAGGTAAGTAAAAGTTATTATCTGCTTCTGATACTAACTCTCTATGATATTGCTAGAAAGTTGCTTAGTTCGACAGTTTGCACTCGCTTGCAGTCGGGAACATGTAACGGATAGGTAGTCCGAAACATTATTTTACAATGTGGGAGCCAAAACTTTTCAGAAGCTTTATTTCATACGACTCGTACTTATAATGTTATACTTTCTACGTCTTGCCCATTCCATCTCTTAGTAAGTTTTTAACTTTTTAAATGTATCGATAAAAATCTTATCTTACTAATAAATAAATTTGGAGTGTCTGTCTGTGACATTGAAATTAAGGTCGATGGTTAAATTGAATATTCTATTCATATGACTCCTAAACAAAATCTACCCCTTTTAGAATTTTTGTCTGTCTGTCTACGTTTTTTTTACCGCGAATAGGCTCCGAAACCGCAGAACGTATATTGATGAAATTTTCATGGATCGTAGTGGGTACCCTAACTTACGGCATAGGCTATGTATTATGTCAAACGGTTTTTTAGTTATAGCCTGCATCGTCCGTACCCCCAGGGTCCCATATGTCGCAAATGGGCTCCGAAACCGCGGAACCGATTTTGATGAAATTTTCAGGGTTTGTAGAGTTTACACCCGTGTAAACTCTTTTTTATCTCAGTATCTCAAAAGGTTTTTAAGTTATCTCATTTTCACTGTTTTAAATTATTACAAAATATATATTCATTTGTTAATTATTATTAAATTATTTATTTATTGTTAATCCTGAATAACATTTAATTCACCAACCAGTAGGTACCGACATAGAGAAAGATGGGGTTTCATTTTACAATAAGTCTAAGTAAGATAAAAATAACTTTGGTATTAAATAATGGTCTCTCCCATTTTAATGAGTATTAATTAAATCTGTATCAAAAATAGAGCGAGTCTCTAATAGGGTTGCGTTGTACGAAATCCAAATCGGCAAATTGTAGGTAGGTAACTAACTCCGAACAACTGTCGTCGAGTTTCACGATAATTCCCTTTCAGTACTGATGGCGCCCTTCAATTATGAAAATATTCCTTTTAATACAGCACTTTCATCCAAAGAAATTCTTGAGACGGTAATGTTGTTCGTAATTAGAAAATCAGATTTATTTTGTTAAGAGCACAGAAAGGCTTTATTAAAGTAGGCATGCCGACAAACAAATGCAATCGTATTGTTAATTAGTTTCTATTGTTGGTTTGTTTATAGAAACTCAATGAATTTCATAAAACATCTCATCCTAGGAAATATTTAAATTAAAAATTTTATTACGATTAGTTGGTGGAACTTCACATGCCTTTTTTTCCAATTTGTCATCTTTTATAATAAAATTGTGAAGTTCACGTGTCTGTAAATTGAAAGTATTAGTAAAATATGGAGAGGGGTGGCTGAAATCTAAGCTAGTAGTTTAGTGATTATATAGACACGGCAGTGTGTCAGTCAAGTTCAAAAAGAAAATAGTTAAATTTAATATCATGATCGTCACAACCCATCAACGGCCCACTACCGAGCACGTGTCTCCTCTCAAGTTGAGAAGGGTAAGGCCATTTCCCACCACGCTGGCCAAGTGGATTGGCAGACATCTCACCTCTTTGAGAACATTATGAAGAACTCTCAGCCATGCAGGTTTTCTCACTGTCTTTTCGTTCACCGAAAGCAGATATTCAATTACTTAAAGCGCACATAACTTAAAAAAGTCATAGAAATTTACATGAACTTGATAATGCCTCGCCATTGAAATTGGCCCTTTCTGTCCTATAATATCAGTGGAGGGTTAACTTAAAAGCTTTTTGAAACATTTAGTTAATTGGTCGATCTTCAGGCTGCTCTTTCTGTCGTATCGTTACGGGACATTGGTCCAACTACTCTTTCCAATCGGTTGGACTACGAATATTAATCAAAAGTCATTGGAATCAGTTTATCAATTTACTTGATTGGAGTTTGATGTAATCCAAATATAATACTATCGGGAACAGTCGGTGCCTTTCGAATAACGTAAATATCATTTTAAAAAATTTAGAATGTGGGTTTAGGCCATAAATAATTTAGAGGTTCGATTTGTAGATTTATGGTTATTAAAGATACGGTGCAGAGATAACACGCAACTACGAATGTCATTTGTATGGAAATGTGTGTCCTCTCGTACGAAATTATAGCACTAGCTTACATGCTGTCCTAATTCACTTTCAGCTGAAACTGCCGAAATTAATCTCGTACTCCTCACGTACTTATTTAATATCTAATGTTAAAGCCATTACCTTCGAGAAAATATATTAATTTCATAAAAGTTTTGTACCTACCCAATTTTTTACTAGATATTATTTTAAATTAATAACCAAGAAGGCATTTTAAAAGCTGTATAACCAACTAGCTTTTGCCAGCGGATCCGCTCGCCTAAAAGTCGTTTCCCCTCATCCCCCTGTTTATCGCCCTTAGGGGACGATTTTTGGAAAAAAGTGGCCTATGTGTTATTCTGATGTACGCGTATCAGCTTTAACACCGTAAAATTACATCAGAATCCGTTCAGTAGTTTTTGCGTTTTTTTTTATTAGGGATCACAAACAATCTACATAAATCAAACTACATCTGTACAGATTTCTGTGCAGACCAGTAGTATGGTTTATCCGTGAAGGCGTATCAAACAAACTAACTTTCGTATTTATAGTATAAGTAAGATAAGATAAAATGTCTCAAGGTAGAACATGGTTCACTCCTCTTATCTGGCGCAGTCAATATATGAAGGACACGAACTTCATGGAAATTTGTCATGTAAGCGATTTATGAGCTTAAAGATAACAATTGTCTAAAGATGACGCAAAAAGCTGGGCGTTCCAGCCAGTGGCCGATCGTGAGTGCTCATGGAGTCTTCTATGGTTTTGATAACGTAGGTTGGTTTTATATTTACGTTAAAAAAAAAAAAACTTTGAAAACAGAAAATGCGGCATGTAATAGAAATATTCTTATTACTAAAATAATAGATGAGTACGATATATAGTCTTATATATTAGGTCGTTGGTGGAAAGTGAACGAGACACAATAGTATTTTTAGTGTAATAACGTCTATACACGTTCACTGTCCACGAATGGTTAACATTCTTCCTCGCTTTCGTGTTTTCGAATCAAGCAGGACAGACATGTTCTAAAAATCGAGAAGTGATGTTGGTATCACGTCGCATATAAATCGAGAACAATATCTACAAAATAAAATGCTAAATATTTTGTCCTTGATATGTAAAGTATATTTTTCCGTCGTATACCGTACCTACTTATATTGAAAATACCAAATAACGAATACAAATCGCATATTGTATTATCTTGGACGTTGGATTACTTGGACTTTTGTGAACAAAAGCGTACCTACGGAAATTTATAAACAGGAAACAATTAATCGATGAAATATTTACTTACGATATCAAATTTGTTTTATCTATAAGAATATCTTAGTTCTTCTTAGTTATCAAAACAATTTGGGATTAAAAATGAATAATAATACCTATGTGCAACGTAGAGACTTCACATACTATCATGAATTTGAGACTGCGTGTATCGCTTTGCTTTCCAATGTTTGAACCATCTGTTTGACTTTCTCAGGAGATTCAAACTCGAAGCGTTTGCACATTTCCACCAGGGAATAGTGTGCAACATGCAATTTAGCTAATTGCATTGATGGATTCTTAAACATGACCGTTCAATATTAGTAATAACTAATATTGTTTCTTCTTATAATAAGAAGAAGAAACATGTATTTACACTCTGTCCTGGTGTACATTAAAGTGTTTTGTATTTTTTTTTAATATAACCGTATGTCCTTCTGTCCCCTTCGACATGTTGGTCGGAGTCGTTTATCAGCTAAACATGGTAAGTAATTTTTTCATTTTATTTAGTGTTTTGTATTGTAATTGTTTACTTGCTACTCCGCTCCTTATATAAATGTAACAGTGAGCAGTCCCAGATGATCCGGTAAGCTGGCGCCTGGCGGAGACAGCGCGGCATTACTATCTCATTACCGTATGACAGCAGTAATTACACCCTGATCTATTATTACACCTCAGCTGAAATTCAAAGTAACTAGCTAAAATCTGATTGTTATGAAGTCATAGACGAAGTAGGTTTCTAGATTTCATACTGAGTGAAAAACACTTTTACTTGTGTAATTGATTGTAAAGTATTTTAAGGACCGTTGTTTAAAAATTGATAGACTTAACAGTTATGTGTATGGCATATTTATTTAGAGGATGCATACCCATGGACTGTTTACCCATAGCTCGCTGATGCAAATCCGGCTCGAAGGATCAAAAATATATTTGTGTACGGCAAATATATTTAGAGGATGCATGTAGTGGCAAATAAAACGCATGTGATTTGCGGGAAACCTTTATTCGAACTGTCTTTGATGTGTATTTCAAGCACAGACGTAAAAATGCAATGCTAGGCAAAGTGTGCGAGTTGACTTGTGGCAAATCCTCGTGCAGAAATATTTTTGTATGCAAACAAAGTATAGTTTTTTTGGTTAGTCAGTTTTATCAATCATACACGAAGTTGGTCATTGATGCATTGCTCCTCCCAAAGACTGAGTTTCATTTTGTTTCAATCACACTTTTCCGACTGAAACGTGCAATAGAGCACTTCAGTTTACTGGATATGCCGTATTTTCCTGTCAAGTGTTTTGTAAAAAATAGTTCCTCTACCGTGCACCGTGTTGGAGTACACACTGGTGACACTGGCATGAAAAAGGGTTGGAGCCAAAAATAAAAGAACTGAATCTTTTTGAACAGTTTATTAAAAATAACATCTTCATGTTCCCTAAGGCTGAAAAATAATTACAACCGCAGCATAATGTTTTTTTAAAGCACGAAAATAATTCTTATGTTAAACTGCTATATCTTGCATCCCAGAACATTCATTCATTATTTTTATTACACAAGGAATTGTATCGAAGACAACATTTATCTAATCCATTATAGGACATTGATATACCAAAAGTGAAGTCTACATTGCACACAGCTCCAAACAAGGATTTCTAATACATTACCCTTGTGTATTCCCTATTACTCCGAATAAATAATTAGTTGCAATCAGATTGCTTCGGCGCCATCAGCCTAATTGCATCCGTCTGTCGCTAGCAAACAAAGGCTATTTCCGTAACCAACCAGTTACATACATACTATCAAACCTTACCTTACCCTTTACACAATCAAACAGTGGCTGCATTTAGCCAGGAAGCTAACATTATTGCGTCCAAGTTAAGTCTAAAACTTAGTTTTACCTTTTTGATATGCCTATGGTTACCCAAATCTTATTCTATTTATTATTATTCTTTGCCAATATCAATCAACAATATCAATATTTTTCTATAATAGTATACTTTCATTATTACATAAATTAACGTAATTGACAAAGGGTTACGAATATTTCTTAATAATAAAAATAATAATTAGGTACCTACTATTATTTATTTCAGATTTGCATCCATATTTGGGAAATTTAGCACTATGTAATTGTCACAACGAACTTTTATTACAATACTTTTCGTAGATATACTTTGCAGTTTGCGCACTAAACTCAGGTGCAACTACTACACACTTGCAACCTGTTTGAATACCTTAAATAATATACCTTAATGAATAGGTATAGATAGGTACTTACTTAATGGCTTAATTACCTCTAAAGGCTGATGGATGGACTTACTTAATAGTTTTTTTGTAAAAATATATCCTCTACTAATAATTAACTTTATAACTTTTAAACGTAGCTTTAAACACAGTTTACAAGTTTTCGTTGAAGGATCGGTAAATTACAGTATAATATTATAGAAAACAAAATGCATACAATTTACATTAGGTAAGTACCTACATTTATTTACAATTCATTTTCTGATGTGTCAGTATATTATTATATACAATTGATAAACAAAATATAAGCTTCACACATTTGTATTTATGAACAATTTCATATAAGTGTGGCAAACATTTTTTGTTGTCCTCAAGCTTTTGATTAATGTTAATGACTCTGTGTGTATTTACTTACGCAATTATACCGTTACCAAAGCACTTCACGTAATTAATGTAGGTATAAAGTATTGTATATCAATTTAATTAATTAATTTCTAATGTAAGGAAAGTTTGTAATGTTAATGTAAGGAAAATTTCACTTATCAATATTTTTTATTTTAATTGTAATGTAAGTACAATACTAAGTACAAAAGAGTTACCAAACTTATCACGAAATCACTCATCTGGAAAAAAAAATTATCGGATGAATCTTAGGTTCTTGGGAGTTCTACATTACAAAGCGGTTCTACATAACAATGCGGTTCTACAATAAAAGTAGGTTTTAAATATAATGTGGTTCTACAATATCATGTTGTTCTATAGATACAAGGCGGGTGAAGTCTGCCAACACACCCATAGCCAGCGTGATGTTGATGTTCTTACTATATAATATATACTTCAATAATTCTTTATGTTAGTAATTAGGTGTCCCTACTTATTCTAATTTAATATTAAAAATTAAAATTTAAGTTGACATGTCAAAACTCACGTCACTTTCTTTTGCACATAAATGTTAAACCATGTTATTTCAAAACACAAAACAATAGTCCACAAAAAACCAAGAATAAGGAGGCCAAAGAAGCAAGATGCTACTGTAGTCATAGTTAAAGGTTGAATGCTTCCCGCGGAGGTATCTCTGAAAGCTTTAACCCTTACACCATGATAGTCACCTACCAACTTTTCCATAAATCCTGCTTCAAATAACTGTATCATCCGTCGATTTAACTCTTTTGCCGCCCCCCACCTAGGCCTCATGAAAAACCCCACAGGTAAACCCGGCAATCGTTCGTCAACAATTTGCACTTTATAAGGAGAACGATGGACCAAAGTTAAATCTGTGATTAGTAGAAATTTTTGCCCTTTTGATATCTGTTCAATGTAGTAGGGCGTATGTCTCCATGGTACCATGGTGGATTTCTTATCAGACGAGTTAAATGAAAAAAAATTGAGAAATCCTTCAACCCCACCATATTCGTCTACTACGTCCAAAGCTTGTCTTGATGTCTTTAGATGGGGTTCCAAAAACGTTTTCTGTAAACCTACAACAAGGTTATCTTGATAAGCTATTCGAACTATAGTGCAATACCATATCCAAACCATAAACAATCCATTGTTTAACCAGTACTTAGTTTCATATTTCATATCTTGGCCTAAAAATAGACCTAAAGTCCCAAACACTATACCTTTGGGTGAGTTTCTTCGGAATCTTCCAAATCGTTGAATCAATGCAACACTCCCAACAAAAAACAAAAAAGATAATAAGATCATTGGGGTTGTGATTGTAAAAAATGGGAGCAAAACTTTTGCCCATACATATATCTCGCGTTGGTTGGGTGCACACAGTACAATATCAATTGTTTTAAAAATGTGTGACAACTGAGCGTTCTGATATCTGTTATGGTTTATAACTATACTTGGCAAAGCCATATCATACGAGCCTTCCGCAACATGACCAAAAATATGAGCTCCACTATTAGCACTTAAGTTGTAGCACATAGACGTATTGAGTTTTTCAAATATGATATTCATAAAATCCACATCTATTCCTTGTATGTCTTTACTATTATTATTAATGGGTATGCTGTATGGGACTGCATTAACAGATATGACTTTTATAGGGCACCCATAGAAATTTCCAAACTTTTGAGGAAATAAATTACTATCATCAGTCTCTAAAGTAATGGGCTTATAGTTCCCACATCCGGCGGGATCGTAAGGCATGTAAGTGGATAACGTTATGCTTTCATCGTGATTTGAGTTAATTATAATAATGTCGCTTACATCGTTATCCAAACTCATTTTTGTGTAATTCTCTAAAGAAAATTCATTTATAGGTGTTGTTATCACTAATACCACCCGAATGGGATAAATAACGCTTCCATTGAGGTGTACCAAAAAATACTCATACTCTTCGGGATGAGATGTAAAAAATACAGTTTGCTTAAAGTTGATGTGTTCGTGAAACTCACTGTTATTAGCATATCCTGTTAATTTCATTGTTACCACAGACCCGGCATAGTTAATCAGGAAATTGCTTATTATATTTGTATCACTGCGCCACCATATCACCGAAGTTGATAGATGTTGTTCAAATACATTGTTAGCGATAAATGCTACTCTGTCTGCCAGTTCAGATGTATCTGCTAAACATATTCCACTGTGAATTAACACCGTAAATAATTTTATCATTATCATTTTTAGCTCAGAACGTGTTATAAATATTAATTATATTAATAATTTCAGCCATCCATGCCAGTGGTCTGATTACCGAAACACAATTGGGCAGCAAAAGGTTTTTCAAGGGCTTTGATTAGTGTTTATATAATCAAAGGTACCTATTAGCTATAATTCCATTAAGAACGTAAATCAAACTCCTAGTCGTGATGGTTTATGTCACTAATGTTAACACAGTAAATTACCATTGTCATGTTCTATTAGTATTACTAAAAAGGGTTCCTTTGTATTGTCTACATTTAATACGACTTTTTTTGCATATTATTATGGATCATGAAATGTATGGTTAGTAGGTACCTACTCAATAACTACCGATATACCAGATCGCTGCCTAGCGATAAATTCCGCCTTTTGTGTAAATTCTATTTAGCTATTTATTTATTTTTTTACTGTATTTCTCTTTTTTTGGGTGCACAATGTAGAATATTTGTATTGTATTGTATTATATACATTGAAAATTAGTAACATAAATGGGTGAATATCCCGTACACCCGCCGCCTCACTCTCTAGTGGGTGCACGGTCATTTCATATTAACCCCTGTA
>DWLO01000105.1:0-26970 GCA_018245335.1 Dalla quadristriga
ACAACTGTTACCACCCCTCCTCCTTCCGTGGGTTTCGTACGAGGCGACTAAGGGAATGTAACGGAGAGCGAGCAGCTGCGTCCTCTGTGCAGCAGCCAAAGCCTCCCATTTTTGGGAGAGGTCTTTAGTCCAGTGGGGAACTATTATAGGCTGTTGACGACAATATGCAGACACCCACGCATTCGCTTTTATATAATTATAAGTATTTAATTAAAAAAGTACTAAACGAAATAAAGTAGGTTAAAGTGATAAAAACTTTTAACCTAACCCTGTTGGTCTTCATAATTATTAAAATCACATCCTAGTTTAAGCTGTGTAGGTACCAAGGTATGAGTTACAATTTGGACAGTAGTGGTTCGCATTCTTACAGGAGTCCATGCAGTAGGGTACGCAAACACACGGCCAACACCTGTAACCAAAAAAATCCTGTTTGTGACTTTACTTTTAGTACACGCGAAACCAATACTATGATGCTTAACATTTGTAAGTAAATAAATAATATTATTTTTTGTATGCCACGTTGTCGAGAGAAGTGGAACTCCATGGGGGAGACCTTTGCCCAGCAGTGGGACAGTAAAGGTAAATAAAAAAAAAAGTATGCCACGTTGACGCTTCCAAATATCTTTAACGTGACGTGAAAACCTATAGATAAATATAATAAATATTATTTATCACTTCCAGATATCTACATAAAAGAAGTGTAATAAAACCTACATTATTTATATTTATCTACAAGTAATTAATTCCTACTGTCTTATCATCCGGTTGTGTACCTTTCTCATACGAACACGAACTTCAAATACTCCCTATTATTCGTTTACCATTTCAACCACAAACAGGCAATAATGATTTATATGCTTTAGTAGCAAACAAGATATAAGCAGTACAAATAGTACAAATAGTTCTTATATCAACCTGACAACGGAAATAGATCTGGTTTAAGTACATATACATATAAGTTCAGAGTACATACAAGTACATATACACATTATAGTGTTATCGACAACCCCATTAAGGAGTTATTTGAACAATAACAGATAACACTCTATTCTGGCACTTAAGACCAATACCTAAACTCGACAGAGCGATAAACATCGCTCTGAATCGTGACTTCACTGCTATCATCAGTGCGCTTTTCAAATCCGGTCATATAAGTGTTAAGTACTACTTCTGAAACGAGATAGTTGATTCTTGTATGATTGAATCGGAAACCGCATATTGATCAATTGTGATCGAAATACAAGTTGCTTGTAAATCAATTGCTTCACGGCATAAATTATGTAGCGGTGGGTTTCACCTTCTGATATATTGTGTAGAAGCCAAAGTGGTCACAGCAGCTCATAGAGATATACCTTGAGTACAAGCAATCTCTGCTCAATACTTTATAGGTCTGACGAAGCTGCCACTTGTGTAAGTTTTAGAATAGAGGAATAGAATGTTAATCATTGCTGCAGTGACATGACAAAAAGGTACCGCACTCAGCTTATGCCATGGTTTAGAGATGAAGCCATTACGCTGATTTTCAATGCTGTCCTTGTGTAGGTCAATAGTTCAGGTAGTAGTGTATGTAATAATAATAATAAGAATAGACAATACTTATAATATGATGAGAGGATCAAATGAACGTGCAGTACACATCCACTGCTATGGATATCTATCAATCAAATCTTTTTATCTCATCATGAGGTAATTACATATACTTGTGAAACGTCACAAGAGACAGAGAAAAGGAATACATTGATAGATAACATGCAATTTGTCACTGATCTACGTCAAACCTCGAAAATAACTGTACGAGGGACTGCTAGCTGGTTAGTTCGTCCTGCTAGTATAAGTTGTTAACAGGAATACTGGTTGGTAAGCATTCGTTAGTACTGGGATTGTGGGAGTTAGATAGAAACTTTCTTTGGGCGTAAAAAACTACAAATACCGATTACTATAAATATAAGAGGAGTAATTTACAAAATAAGTATACATTGACATTATTATGGATATCCGCATTGCAGCTTTACGCAAATGGGTCTACACTCAACAGAATGCTGCTGGCTCAGAGTCAACCCAGCAGCGCTGATTTTCAGTCATGTTAGTAAATATAAGTAATCGTTATATTTGTTGTCTTCAAAGCTGTGTTGGTATCCGTGAATCTCTCCTTTCAACCTTTTTCCCATGGTGTCGTAAGTATACTAGCCTGTGCCCGGGTGAAATACCTAATTTAAAAGAAATTTTCATTTGCAGGGGTCCAGTTATCTTCTCATAAGATTCGGGTCGGTAGATAGGTAACTTAGTTATTGCGTGATTGAGTACCTAACACATATCGAAACATCGAACATTTATATATTAAGTTAACTATCCATATCTATTAAACCGTCTGTCCATACATACATACCTACTCTCAAACTTTCTTCTCAAGCTAAAAAAAATATCTTTAATATAGTATGTAAGTGGGTAAATGTTGTATTTATTAGTATGAAGGATTATGTGAGAGTGAGACTGCCTGTACTGGCATTCTTTACCCTGGAAACAGTGAAATGCTTCTCGGCCTTTTCCTTCCGAAAAGTCAGGTACTGGAGCTCAAACCATTGAGCTCTCAGTAGGATGCCGAAGTTTCAACACTCGGCTGTCACCCTGTTTCACCTTTATTAAAATTAAATTTAGCCGAACAGAAGCAACTGCAGCCGACGGAAACTGGGTCAATGACAGGTTCCGGAATAGAACTCACTTAAGGGGTGGATGAGCTCCATTGTTATCCGTGCGGAGCCGTCGAGAAATGGTGACAGCATTATCATTTGATTTCTGTTATTCTTATAAGAATAACAGAAATCAAATGATAAAGAAAAATAATGATGAAGATAAATAAAAGAGAAAATAGTCGCAAGGCTAAAATTCTTCAGCGAATTTCTTTTGTTTGCTCAGGCATGGTATTGTGGCACTAACTTATCTGAGCAACTGATGGTATTGTGCTACAAACTTATCTGAGCAACTGATGGTATTGTGCTACAAACTTATTTGAGCAACTGATGGTATTGTGCCACAAACTTATCTGCGCAAATGATGGTTATGTACCCCAAACATATCTGGCCAACTAATGATATTGCGGGCATTGCTTCACAAACTTATGTGGGCAACTGATGGTATTGCGCCGCAAACTTATCATGTTACTCGATCTCATGAAAAGAACGGACTTTCATTCCTATTTCCTCTAGAGGGCGCAATTTTGAAAAACGTAGTAAACTATGTCCTTAATTACGTCTTTAATTACGTTTAAGTACAATATACTTACAATCTACGGACCAAACAAATAACACATTCACATTTTTTTTTAAATACACGTGCTTAGCTTCTAAGCTATAAACTAACATAACAAATAACAGGAAGTACTCTAATTGAGTTAAATGTTTTTGCTGTAACTTGTAAATCCTACCCCACTTCTTATTCTACATTCTACTTCTGGACTTACTAAGTCTCGACCTTCTAAATACAAAAACATGTGAGGATGGATGGATGTTTATTACTGAATCACGCAAATACTAGAAAATAGATGGTTATGAAATTATGTAGAGCCTTGAAATAGTGAACGTTACTATGGTGAACGACTCGTGGTCCCACCGTCTGTATCCCACCTTTATTCAAAAATCATCCGCTTAGGTTGAATAGTGGATGAAAGTATATACTTATGAGAAACCCAATTTTATGCGGATGGATCCGCGGGCATAGTCTAGTTAAACATAATATTCCTCCGAAAACATTAAATTAAATTCCAACATCAAAGAAAAACCATATTTCGCAATATTATTAACGTTCCCCCTAATGATGGAAAAGGCTGTGTTTTTGTAGACTCATCCTAAACTTTCCTCATTAAAATATTTTGCAGCACTGATTTTGCTTTGAATTTCTCAAACCGCCGTCCTGTGCACTATGATTGGTTATATTATCAACAACTTAACTTATAAAGCCGACAATTGTATGGATTAAATTTGGCAATAGTGAATATATAGTTTATTTTTGCTATATTATAAAGCTTAAGAGGTCTCTAACATTTCGCATCTACATCGCTCGCACATTCTAACAATTTTAAAGATTGTCTAGGTAGACTGTTGAAAAATGTCCATAATTTTATTGTCTACAATGATATCGAAGCACCTTTTTCAAAAGTCTACCTAGACTTTTACAATCAGGGAAAATGTTACAATGTGCGAGCGATCTCGCTCTATCTAGAGGCGGAATGTAATAGCCCTCTTAATAGCACTTATCTCAAAGAAGACCGTCCATACAGTCCGATTAAAAACATATTTTTGTTTAAGGTAGCCCGTTTAAAAAGAAATGCTATATTTAAAGTTGTACAAGGTACACAAGTTTGAGGGAAAAGATAATTTAACACGGGCAACAGCACGTCTTTAAATAAAATGCTAATGAATGTACAACTCTTTTATCAAACTGTAGGTAGATCTAGATAATTTTATTTACTTAACGAGGGCTCGAAGCGAGGAGGGTAGGTATCCGGTTAACGAAATTATGAAAGTGCTCCGTGTCTTCTTCAAAACATTCATGAAACGGGGAAGGTAACTAGACTCTAAGATTACCTTAGAACGTATTTTTCGAAGTGTTTTTTTATTTTTAGTTATATATATTTACACATCAGCATTTTATAGTACAATCCGTAGTATTCCATACAATAGACAGGTGTGCATACTAATTAAAGGCGTGAATAACATTTGCTTAAGTACAACTAATTGTGTCTTAGGATATAGCAGTAAATGCTTCCTTGCCGAATATTGCTCTCCTACTTCTGCTGTGAAAAATTCTGCCTTTCGGACCGAATATTGTTTACTAATCCGTGAAAGCGGCAATTGAAAAAGTTAATCAAAATTAACTTTCTGCTTAAAATTATATTTACGTATTCACATAGTTCAGTTTACCTTGGAACTTAAATATACTTACCACGTATTTAATTCTAGCTTACAATCTGGAATGTACAAAATCATTTAATTAGGGTTTTGAATCTGGCATTCGTATGGAATGCGATTAAAGGGCTGTCATGTTTCGGATATCTCCTGCTCACACATTCTAACATTTTCAATGATTGTAAGGAGATTATGTATACTTTTGAAAGATGTGATTCATTAACATTCTTGACAATAAAAATACGGAAATTTTAGACATAGGTACCTATTTTAATTTTCACTTACCTAATTTTTAATAGAGAAAAGAAAACGCTTACGCAATCACACCCCCGCACTGGGATTCCCCGTTACTGGTGGCGGATACTCATATAAAAAATTTACCGCCCAAGACCCGAGTACAAACAATTATCTGCCAAATAAATGTTTGCCCCGCCCGGGGATCGGACCCACAGTTCGTCAGTCAGGGGCACTCAGCAACGTCACGGAGTCGAGTAAGGTGAAACCTATACCTCTAACTGTAATGTCACAAAGCTTGTATAAATTATATTGCCATCATTTGATTGTAATTGTGTATATTATGTTGGCATTCAAATAAATAAAATAAAATTATATATAATTTTATATTATTCGCATCTCTCTAGACGCGCAACGTGATTTGCAAACGAATTTCAAACGGAGAACCCATACTTTAAGTAACCCTCCTTCTTACGCAGTCGGGTTACTTCTCAGCGATTGTTAAGTATTTATCTGGAATAAATAACGGTATGAGACTTCTCCGACGAAATCATGCATGACATATACCTACACTCAAGGACGTATCAGTTGGATTGGACATTCATGCTATTTTTTAACAAACATTAAGTAAATGCCTGTTTTCACATTTAGGTTTCTCGCCATTAATTTCATTTTAAGGCAAAGATTCTCTCGTGATAGCTTAAACAATAACTATCACTTACGAAGTTAATACAGCGAGTTGACGGTGACCTATTTCAGCTGCCTCGTTAATTTCTACGTGATTAAGCAACAAATTGTAATAGGTAGTACTTATTGTTAAGTTCTTAGCATACAATTCAGATAGAAATTATTATTTATGTACACCAGTACTTCATCTAATAGAGACAACGTCTATTTAGCAAATATCAATATGAAAAGCGATATAAATTTCAACATTTATTAGGGGTACCTATGTGGTCTACAAAATTATCTAGATACACGGCAGTGACTGTGGTCAGTATTCACATTTACGTTTTTGAGGGATAGAATTCCACTACGAAACAGTAGCAGATTGCACGTACTCGTAAAGCACACAAAGCGTTCGAAGTTAGCCACCGAATAGGTAACGAATGGTTTAATTTTATATGCAGGTCAGCGGTTTTTGTGATCATGGTATAGGCACCTCAAAAAATGACAAATCAGAACTAAGCACATTACCTTATGCCAAAACGATTTGAAACTAAACAAGCAATTATTATTTCTTATAAGTATGTATGACTGTATTTTAGTTTCTTAGCAATATAGAATTGTATAAAGCCCTTGTTAGACCTTTATTTAATTTAGAAATACCGAGTACAACTTTTGCGAGGCATAAGTGGATACTTCAGTGCAACCTGTTAACTTTCGTGCTTGGTCTATCTCTGTTCACGTAACATTCATGTTGCTTTTACATGTGTGTCCATATTAACATAAGCTAACGTTAGCTTTTTGACTTTTAAGATAAAATATACCCAGTTTATACAATGTAGGCTTAAAGTTCATCTTATGACGGAGTTTTGGACACGGGTCTCCTTTTTCGAATGAGAGGGGTTCTTGTATTAGTCTTGACCATAAGCAAGGTAATAAAAAAGTCTAAGCGCACGAGGTAGGTATTTGCACTCAATCGGTTTACTAAATTATACTAGTAATTATGTAACGTAGTAGTAAGTACGTAATAAAGCTTAAATGAATGTAATGCCAGACAACAGAGCTTATTGCGGTGTGTCCAGGGCGCCACCGTATTTGTGTTCTGTCGTGAAGCCATTTGTATTTAGGTTGAAAAGGTTTGCTGGTCACCCCTTATACGAGGCGGCTATCATAGTCCTTGCGAGGAGCTGTGGATCCGTGATCAGTTTCGAATATATACTAAGTGGGCTAGCTTATACTTAGCACAGTTTAAGGAAAATAAAATCATATTTTCCTCACACTGTGCTTATGCGGAACATTCCTACATTCCTTTCCTATACGTGGGCGGCAGAGGCCATTTAAGACAGCTGCAATACAGCTTGTTCCTTTGTTTTTCTAAACACTAGGTAACTACGTACTTAGATTAATAAAAAAGCAAGCACTTGCAAGTTTATTTAAATGGGGATGCCATGCAATATATGCAAAGGTTGGTTGGAAGATAATGTTGTACTAGCATTAAGCCATTAACAATATTTTCATTTAATTTTCGATTAACGAAATAGTAGGTATTTAAAAGAATACTTACCTACTCATAAGAGTAATTTAATATGAATCTGGGAGAAGAATTATATCATTTCCAAGAACTCCCGAAAGAAACGCTAGGAATATCAACGTTGGATCCTGTCTTTAATCAAATATAAACAACACTTATAGATGGGTAACTGTACATTTTTACATTTAAAATTCATGTTCTAAAAGAACTTTTCGTTTGAGCAAGTTCTTTGAATAACAGTATATAATTAGGGTACGCTACGTCGACGTACGTACGTAGTTAAGTACTCATGAAACGCATGTACCAGCGGAATAGCGAAAATCAGCCACCGGTAATGACAGGGAGGGTAAAATTGTACCCCTGAATTTGTAATTTGGCTCCATTGTTACTAGGTAGTCACGGTTTCTCTAATATACTTACCTATATTATTTACTTACACGGAGTATTACATAATCTAATTTACTGACAATAAAGCAAATTTATTATTATTATTATAGGATGGAGTGTAGAGCATTGATTAATAACGTGGTTTGTCTACGTATCTTTCTTATGTGAAAATGGTAGGCACGAATGATAGGAGATATGACGAATGGAACACCGACCCAACCTGAATTAATTTCTTGTGAGATTTTAATTCTTTTGTAAGCGCGATTTGTAATCTCAAGCCACCCTCGGTCTCCATGCATTAATTGAAGTTTTCACTGGCCACAAAACCATTTACCTACATAATGTACTGTTATTAATATTTCAACTCAAGGTTGAAGTTTGACAATAATATTACGAACATTTAAGACATATTTAATTTTTTATATACCTAATTTTTAATAGAATAAAATGGCAATAATTGTTTTCGCCTTTTTTCTCTATCAAAAACTAGGTATAAAAAAATAAAAAGATGTCTAAGATGTCTGTAACTGTATTGTCTACGATAATATGGAACCACATTTTTCAAAAGTCTAGCTAGACTTTTACAATCAGTGAAAATATTACAATGTGCGAGCGAGATACCTGCGGAATGTAATAGCCCTCTTAAACAAAAACACCTCTTTAGGTAGGTACGTAGGGTACATATTTCTTTTAAAAATGGAGTCTTCAATTTCCATAATACAAAGTAGGTGAGTAAATTACTTTCCCAACGCTATTTGTGGCAAAGTCGCAATCGAATTTGCCCCTCATTCCCCTAAAGTCTTTTAACTTTTGGGTTAATTAAATTCGCCATTGTTCCCGTAATTTGGACGTCACTTCAAATATGAACAGCTAGTTTGCTTTATCGCATATTTTGCGATGAATCTCGTCGTGTCCTTTTGTCCGAGGAAATAATTTTTTAAAGAATTTTTATATTTAGGAAAGAGCGATCAGTACCCAAGGTTTGCAACCTCAAAAATGAAACGCGTTGGCATTGTTGAAATATGACGGTACTATGTAGTATCTACATGTGGTGATAAACAATGTTATGTAATATTACCTGCGAATGCGTACGCATGCGTGATACGCGTAGGTATCTATCTACCTATAGGCAAAAATTTGCAAAGTAACAGTAACGATTAACACTGGGGTTGCGTCTAGCTACCGACCCCGGGAAATCGCCGAAATGTCGCGTACTCTCATCTTGCCAATACTCCAAAAGAATATCTCGTAACAGTCACGAACTGGCAAAAAAAGAAGGACCCCGCGCCGCTCATGTCGAAGTTGAAGCACCGGACGATCTATTTCTGCGTAATTTGAGGGATGCCAGATGAATGCAAATGGCGATCGTGCGGCACGCTTGTGTATGTGTTCGCGTGAGGCGTTGTATCTGTACGAATACATCGGCACAGCCAGGGTGCTTCACTTTCGATGTAGGTGACGCGCGGTCCATATACCTACTGTTTACACGGACTAGGTAACAAAGATGTTATAGATGTTAAATTCTCCAAGCTAGCTATGACACCCACCCCTATCAAAAATTATTCGATTTGATTATGAGGTCAGGTTCATTTTTATATTGCTGAATTCTCTGTATTATACCGAACTATTTCTCGATAGTGGATGGCTACGGTTACAGAGCTGGCCAGTAATGTCCGCAGATAGATACCCCTAACGCAAATATTCACGTTACGCACCTATACATGTCGATTATTTCCGATTACCACATTTCTTTATTGTTCTGGAAACTAGTACAATAGGCATCTATCAAACATTAACAGCCTTCAAAGTAGCATTGGTCAACTTCGGATAAAACTAATAGGTAATACTTACTGGACCAACTTAAACCAACAGCTTCAGTCAAAATAGAAATTGTCCGATCCATGGCTGCAATATCCACTGAAAGCCATTTCATGCTCGTTTGCTATTTTATTGATAGAAAAACAAAAATAGGATAACATTGATACCGATTGATACTTTGATAGTGAACCCTCAAAACGCGAAAACATTATAGTTTTTGTTTAGATTATTCTTCATTCTTGCCAATCAATTTTAAAATTCGATGACAATGTGATATTATGATCTATTGTGATAAACCAAGTGTGTATACAGCTCGTCGTCAAAAATTATAATACCAGCCTACTGGTTTCTTGACGTCATTTCTTAATTGTTCAAATCAACTGTGTCAATAGATCGATTAGATATCAGCATGCGGTAAAAATAACCCTACAAACAAGTGTGGTTATTGGTTTGTCCTTCTATCAGGCTGAAACAAAGCAATGGATCGATAGCTGTTTTTTTTTCCTTACAGATAGTTAACGGGCCGGAGAGCGCCAAGCTAATTATAAAACTTGAAATATGCAATAATATATAATAATAATATTAAATAGAGTGAAAAAAGTTTTACTAAGACACGGTTTTTATTCTTAGTACCTCACCTACATTATTAAGTACGTACTCGTTCAGAAAAACAAGTAATTTTATTTGATACTTTTTAGTGCATTCATAAAAATTTAAACAAGTTTTATTTTATTGTATAAAAAATTCTAAAGATTTTTTTTTAATTTATTTATTTACGCCTTAGTGCATATTTCTATAATGTGTAATGGCATTAATTACCAGTCAAACCTTGACGATGATGAGAAGATGTGATAGGTAGGCGTTTAACTGAAAGGTTGAAAATCAACTTCATTATTACAAACATATTTTGTAGGTAGCAGAGGTGATTAAGTGTTCATAATAAAAACCAAGAGCACGAGTAGGTAGGTACCTAACTCACATAATGCTATTAATTTTTCGTCCCTTCCCTTCGCTCTAAGAACGAGGAGAATGGCTGTAAGTAAGATTATTAGGTAAGATTTCTAAGACTAAAGAAAGTAATAAACCCTTATGAGTAAATGTTTTCTTTTGTGGTTTTCATATGGCGATATTAGAACGCGGGTCACATATCACATTACACAGAATACCTGTAGGTTCGCCTGCGCATCGAAGAAATAATCGGAAAACTTTTTATGGTTTATAAGCCAAAAGGTAAAAACGCATAAATTTTTGGTAGGTATTTAATAATGAAATAGTTGGGTACATAAGTTAAGGATAATAATTATGTGTCGTTCTTATTAGGTACTTAATTTCTACTTACATTAGGTGTATCTTGAGTAGAGCCTAGGTAGGTACCTACGTCTAGTGGGTAGGCAGGCACACGCAGTGAGAATTATATCGACTACCTGGGCCAAAAAAAAATTAAAAATTAACAAAATAAAAATTGGGAGCAAACTAACACATAAAAATAATGATCTCATATTTGATTATTGGCATGCTGTTTGTTTTATTAATTAACTTCTTTTAAACTCTTAAACTCCTCTCTGGATAGTCGTTACGTCGCGAGCTTTTTGTTCCAGGTAAGTAATAATATTGAGAATCAATCAAGAGCAATCCGATTGGGTTTTGTGATATACTTACGAGTACCACCAAAAAACTCAAAAAGAAAAAGCTATTGCAAAGACCGATTTAGCAATTAGCGAATGAAAGGAATGTGCCAGAGAAATTCGAAGAGTAAAATTAATTAGATTTCGAGTTTTTGCACATAAAAGATCCTTTGAACCTTAGTGACCCTTGCCAAAAGCCAAATGGTTCTTGTTATTAAATAACTTTTATCGACCTGCCGCGACCAGACGGTTTACGACATTTACGCAGACCCTCACTGCGCGCTCCAAGCTTTTCGCCTTAGATATACTCGTAGTTACTACGTGAAGCCATTTCATAGAATTGTATCCACAGTAATTTCACAAACTGGGTGTTATGGAGAGAGAAATTTATTTCTAGAATTTTACAGAGTAGGTAGGTCCCTTAAACTTAATTACAAGTACCTACCTACATTATATCCTACATTATTCAGGTCCAAAATAAAAGTATATCTTTGTTAAGTTTTAAACTAAACTTTTGAACACTTCAAACGTGCGATCTTGAACCCTAACTTGTCACCGAGTGTGAGGTTTGCCCTTCTTTTTTGCAGCAACGGAGCAACGGATCAAGGTGATTTTTGCGTATAGATAGCTTGTAGGGAACAACAAATTTCACGCGGGCGGAGCCACGGACAAAGTTTAGTTCCTAATATTTAATACTTGTAAGTAATTATAGGTCTCCTCGTCTGTTTGTCTTCTTGTGAAAACATCCGTGTATGTTTAGCAAAGACGGCGCCGCTATCGGAATCTTTGGAGGTAGATTACGTAAATATAACCTTTTTGATTTTCAGGAAAATATTTGGTATAAGTAAGCAATAATATAATAAGTAAGTAGACACCCACCATGTCTAGTAAATATTGAGATTCCTAGTAAAAATATCGCAAGACTACAAAAGCAGTGCTCTGCGAACCAGAAATTTTATTAAGGCTATCATGTGTAGTTCTAGCAGATAAGTACCTACAAAAGCCGGGGTACCTATGCCTACCCTTCAGAATCATAGAGATATTTATGGTAAGTATTATGTACTAGGTACCCATAAAGTGTTGACTGAGATGAAAAGGAATTATTATATTTAGGTTCTATGGGCATCAAATTACAAGGTAGTAGGTTATTTATGACATTTCAGGTCAAAATAAATAATGTACGTAGCTACCTACACTGTATAGATTCGCGACAAGTATCACTGAAGTAGTAGGTACATCATACATGTCACTTCAGTTTTCAGGTTATGGCCTCGAAGAAATTCGGTTAATTGAGTAAAGTCGGTCGCAATAGGCAGTCGGTAGCCAATGCCATTACATGATGCTACCAGCAAAATGGTTTAAAATACCTGCCATAGATACTATTACCTTATTAGTGATACAATCCAGCATTAATGTACCTCTCATCTTATAAAGAAATAACCACTAACGAGCGTTTAGAAATAAATCTTTCGAATTTCCCGTGCGACATACATATTAATTTTATCGTAGGTACTTGTGCCTCATACTATTATGAGCCTACTTGAAGAGGAGCTTCCATCTGAAGTTATCCCAGTACGTAGGCTATCATATGGGCTTTTTTGTCGAAAGCTACTTTTGCGCCGACTACCAGTTTTAAATATTGCACTACAATTTAAAGAAAGCGGGTTAGCCGGAAGTTTTACTAATCAATCTAATGGAATCAGTCTAAGAGAATAATGTCTCCAGCGCCCAGCGCCGTTAAGTCTGCGTTCTGTTATTCCCAGGATTGCAGTAAGAGCTACAGATAACGCTTATAGTGGGCATCTATAACAATAAAAGAACGCTGTGCACGCGTTATTATCAGGCACTATGTACCTACCTAATTACCAGTCCGAATTGAAATGTAATGCTTGATTTTACCCCCGAAGTCGAAATACGCTTATCAACGCTATACATCCATGATTGACACCTAACACTTTATACATACCAAGTTTCAATTTATTTTGTCCAGTACATGTGGAGCAAATATGCTATGACAGGCGGACAGACCGACTGAGTGATTTTTTCATGGCTTCATAGCTCATAAACCGAGCCCTAGAAATACTTATGAAGTTATTTTTGGTGTCTCTATTATCTCTAATCAATATGCGGTTCGTGACAGGGACGCCATCCCTGGCGACAGGCCGTCTGCGTGACACCCACACATAAAGCAATTTATTTCTCACCGCAATAACCTCCAACATCTGCAGATGCGGAGAAATATCGATTTGTAGATGGGATTTTGTGGCAAACGTCATTACACGGCAATAGGTAGGCGCTCTAATACACGCTTTATTTGTTTGAGTTTACATAGAATGAAGTAAACACCTTAATAGAACTACAAATATGCAGTGATCTCGTGTAGATTAATAGGCATCCTACTTACCATATGGACTTATATAATTATGTCAAGATGCCACCTCAATTTTATGAACTAAGTAGGTACAATTTTATAATTCTAGAGAATAGAACAACAATCTTAGAAAATCGACTGTTGTTTAATACCGCTAGAGGCTATTTGTGCAGCTAGTATTTCACATAAAAATTATTAGTAAGATATTATGTACTTCTCCATCAATTTGCGGCCGACGTAGGGGACCCCATCATGGTTAATAATGCGACGCCATGCTACGTCTCTTCGATTTATTTATTTACGCAATAAGCGGAAACGTCTGCAGATGTTCTGTTTATGAAGGAAAAAATACCTATCGATCGACTTCCGAGCCAGTGTACGTATAGGTAGGTAGGTACTTCATTTTTTAATCTTACTAGTACATTTTCAAGTCCGTTAGTAGATAGGTGTGTTTCAGCCGATCTGGCAACCGAATTTAATGTACCTGCTATGCAACCTATGAAAATGCAAAGAGTTGCAACTATAATCAAGACTGAAACGATTTTAAAAGAAAATAAGGATGCTGTTTTTAAAGTGAAACTTATTTCGGCACGGAAGGACAAAAAATGGTAATACTTAAGTTAAGATACCTATAACGAAAGAGACGTTTTCTTAGATTGACATACACATTACAATTAATCCTTGCTAGCGTTATTCCGGAATTTAAATAACGCTATCTGTTAACCAAAATAGATCTCAGCGAAGTCTCAACAAAGAGTACGCCTGAGGTAGATACTAACATTGTGCTAATAATAATACATTTAGATAGATAGCATTACAATCTCGATTACAATTTGCGACTGCGATTTCGATTAATTTAATACCTTATAATTCTCACTTTTTGCACGAGTACACACTGAGTTTTCAAAAACCCTTGGTTAGTGGTTGTCTGCTTTAGATATTAGGGTAAATTATGTCGTAGTCGAAATGATCAGCGAATTTAATCAGTAGGCAATTATTTTATCAACGTTAAACTTTCAGATAGTAAAATTTTACCTATGAGAGCAGACCCATTTATCATTATCAACCCATCACCAGCTCACTCAATACTGTACACGTGTTGGTGCTCAGAAAGTACAGGGTTAAGGCCATATTCCACAACCCTGACCGAGTGCGGGTTGGCAGGGTTCGCACCCGTTATAGTCAGGGGTCATTATAGAGATCAAGAATGCAAGTTTTCTGAAGACGTTTTTCTTCGATGTTAAAGCATATAGGTGTCTGGATTTTAAGCCCCGTTCTTCGGAGAAGGTCAACCTTAACAACACAGCTATCACCGCTTTTAAGACCTATTCATACTTCACCAAAACCGCAAAACTGCAACTGCAATGTTCAAAGTAAAGCTGGCAATTAAGGCTACGAAAATTGACTCAGTCGACTCCGTCCGTGGTAACGCAGATATTCATTTATAACTCAGACACCCTATTGTTAGTTGCAAAATGTTGTGTAAATTAGAATCAATTCAGTAAGTATACATTTGTTCTAGTTTCTAAATTATCTCTCTCTCTCGCTCTAGACAACGTTTGCATTTTGATGATACTTCTTGGTTTCATAAACATAAGTTTATAACTTCAACTAAGCGACCCAACCAATTAGCACCAGCAAGTCTTTCAGGGTGTACGATGCGAGATATTGTGACAATATTAGGTAGGTAGGTATTATGTCCCGTCCTGAAGAACACATTGAATACTAAAATGTACGAATCGACGCTCACAGTACCTATCTGCCTGATTAAATCATTCTGTTCTGCGTAGTTACTTACTCGTAATACATTTAAATAATTCTTGGAGTAGTGTGCTTTTGTATTAAGGTAGGTATAGTATTATTCAATTTCATTATTATAATCAAAGATCCACTTAAAATATATATAATAATGATATGATAATGATGAATAACAGAATAATATCATACTACGAAGATCGCTCTACCTACAGGCAATTGAATGATCAGGGTAGGTACGTAGTAAGTACGAAACACTTACCGAAGTAGGAACTACTTACAGGACGACTAAAACACCACCTTAAAACCCTATACAGAAACAGTTCCATAAATAGTGAAACAGGCACCTACATTGGTAAATACCGAAGCACGGTTGAGATGAAATGTAATTTCGGTAGCCCTTGATCGTCCCCTGCAATCTGTCGTTTCAAATTTCCGTTGAAATTGTAATCACTTTACCTTTTGGATCCGGTTATTCAAATTTTACGCGATGTTACGATCTGAGCGACAAATTTTACGTGTAGCGAAATAAATCATTTCAAAATCGTTCGGAATATTCATTTCGGCAAAACGTTCAGCAAACTCGCTTCATACTAGTCCTTAACACCGTACCCCTGGTCGGGCCCTGGTCGTACCTCTAATAGTACTGTGGGTATTTTAAAGTTAAACGAGTCTGAAGCGAGTAAGCTCAACGGTTTCTTTGCCCCAGAATACACCAAGGTTCCCATCAAACCAAGTCAATAATTATTAAACTTGGCCAACTTTTAATTGGCACCGTGTACCATTTATATAGATATCTTGTAGTTTGGTAGCTTTGTAATACAAATTGATGAATAAACTTACTTATCCACGTCAGTGTACTTCATATTCAAATATGTATTGGTTTCGCTTTCAAATCATCTATATAATAAAATCTGGATGGTAGAACTGCATGTCGTTTGCTATTTTCATCACATAAAAAAAGATACTAAAAAGTTGGCAGAAACATCTTACTATGGAGCTATGTTGAAGATAAGGCACGCACGTCGCTACAGACCTACTCCGAATTTCACCACAATCTTCTGTTTGGAGCCTTTGTTTACCTACTTTACCGAAAAATGCGCCGCCGTCGCTCTGTGAACTCCAACCTCACTTCAGCGTTTTTAATGAAAACCGCCATATTATTAATTTAGGTAGCATATAGTACCTACATTTTGATTTTTGTACCTATCTCACTCCACCACCATAAGGCACTCTTTAGGCTCTTGCTCCCTATTAATCAATTAGCATGTCACACAATAATGTTGTGCGGATTTCACGGAAGTTTTCACAAAGCCGCTTAGCCTTAGCGGACACATTGCCGATTTGTACGTGCGTAATTAAGTTAATCAAATTAGAATTAAGCGTAGCGCAGACGACCGCTTTTAATCGGACCTCTGATAGCAAAGACTTGCGGCCGGCGTTAGATTAAAGTGGAAGACGGTCGTGGCGACCGATTTTCCACTGACTAATCGCACACGTCCTACTAAACTACTCTTGTCCTTACATAGGTTTTGGTTTATCAGACTCGCGCCGATCGAGATTTATTTAATCATTCGATAGGCAGTCAGACAGACACCACACATACATACAGACTACCAGGTGGTAGAAACTGTAGGAATACGGTTCGCCAGGGGCTGTACCACCGCCACAACCATTTCTACAGTGAAACTAGTTTTTCAGAAAGGTGTGGTTTTCGGCTAGACGTTTACAAGAGGCGACCACCTTAGTCCTCAAGCGTAGCATAGCTTCTATGGCCAGCTTGGAACAAGACCGTGACTACTACTAACCGGACAATCATTAATACCGTTTAAAAGAACGAACAATCCTTTTTCCTATAGTCCTGAAAGTCCTGATGCTAACGAATACTAACATTCCTATTAACATCTCATACTATCTGGACTAACATCCCCAGTTCATTTTAAGGTCACAGATGTCATGGGCGGCAGCGGATGATGCATGCACGTTTGCTATCTTATTCACATAAAAAAGACAGACAGACAGACAGGCAGCTAGACAGATCGTCTCTCACTTTTGTGGGACGCTTGCGTTTATGTAGCGAATATCACGTGTTCTATTTCTACAGACATTTGTGGAACTCGCGGTCGGCTGTGCAAGGCCTAAGATGAGTTTCCAGTTCCTTACTTCCATATTATATAAAATAGTACCTACTATGCAAAACCTACGACCTCTTGTGACCGCTGCATGCTCATTGGCTACTTTCATCCGATAAAAAAAAGCTATGGGATAAGTATTTGTGTATTAGAAAATATTACATTAGTTCTCTAAGTCTAGCTACGAACTCGGCTATTTGAAATCTCCGGTCGAAACTAATGAGTGTCTCTTATGCCTCTCAGCGGGGATTACCGTTAATATCGTACTACTCAGGAACCTATCAGAAAATTGTTGGCAGGATCGACTTTGATAAGGGACGGGAAATAGGAAAATACGTAGGTAGGTAGGTACCTATTTAGAAAATTACAAACAAAATACTAGCGTGCCCGGATTTGTTAAGTATATACCTAGGTACTTAATGTAAGATAGAGCTATGATGAGCTCTTTTTTTTACAGATTTTAAATATAACTTGAATAAAATAAACCTTTATAACCGTACCATACCTACATATTTTATATACATTATAGGTACCTTATCTATACTATACCCTGCATCAGTGATTTAGTATTTACACTATGGCGATGTTTAAATAATGAATGAGTCATTATAAAATTTTTACTATAGCGAAAGATGTTTACAAAAAATGGACTCTTAACTCTATACTGTTTTCGAGAATAACGCGCATAAAAATAGAGCGCCTTGTATTTGATTTGAAACTTCAAAGGAAATTACTAGTTCTGTTAATAAATATATGGTATATTCATAGGCATAATTTATTAAATATCTTCTCAGAAAATACGCGCCTATCATAATTTGGTGGTGTGGAGCAATATACCTACTCTTTGGCTAAGGATTAATATTTGAAGTTTTCTTCCGTGGAAACGTCATTATTTTTTGAGTTACTTCATTATGGAAACTTACAGTTAGTATCGATCTCCGTCCACTCAGTACATCGCAGGTAGCCTTTCGAAATTGTGTGAGGAATTTGAATGTACTTAACTTTTGTAGTAAATTAAACTGTTTACTTATGCAAACAACATACAAATTATGTAAAAAAGTGTTCGATGTAGGACTTAAGGATATCAGTAGGAGGTATTAGTCAAAGATCTGATTACAGGTTTTATACTATTTATTCAGTTAAGTAGGTACCTTCTTGTAAGTAGGTACCTTCTTGAGACAAAGAAACTAAACCTTTGGACATAACTAATCATAGACTTTCTTATAAGTACCTACGTCATATTACGACTGGTATGAATGGGAGAAGGCAACTTCCAACTTTTCGTCGCGTTTACGATCATGATAGGTACCTACCTACTACAAAAATGCGCATAAAAGCTCGCGGACGAAAAACTGCGAAGCTATAAACGTCGAGCACGCCTGAATAGGGTTAATGTGGTAATAAAACAAACAAAATAAGAGATCCTCTATAATATCAAGTTTGTCTTGTAGGTCAGTGATAGCATAAAGTGATCGTCATATGTAGAGTCAGATAAGTGAGTGAATAGCTAAATCAATTTGCAAATTAGAAAAGAAACAAAATCCGCGACTGCAGACAAGAATTACTTACAAAAATATGTGTAGTTTTCCATCAATCATTTAAAATTGAGGTATCCAATGTGAATTTACACACGATACTTTTCTGTTCATAGTACCTAAGTAAGTAAGTCAAGTAAGTTTGACGAAGGAATAAAATGTAAATCGGTACTTGTAAAGCAGTATTGGGGCAGAGGATGAATAATTCAAATATAAGTCTGTTGGGTTAGAATTTGGAATCGATTACGGTCCGGCTGCTGATACGTAGATCTACCTACATAAGGCTTATTCATTGCTCGTATTTATTCGATAAAGCCTAAAAGGATAAAGCAAACTAGAACAACTATCTTTTAATTGGATCAGCCTATCTTGAGCAGCATTAAAAGAAAAATGAATGAACAGAAAATTAGAAACGAACTTGCCATATTGTAGTTTTACCTGAAGTACCTACTCATTAGTTAAGTTTTGCAAATGAATAAAACATAAGTCCAGTAACAAAGATGACATGACCAATAAAAAGAACGATGTTATGTCTCAAAATAAATAGGCACAACCTTCCAATTGCAAGTGAAACGGGTGCAACAAATTATTCACTTTTAATAAGAAACTGGTGTTAGAAATCTTTACTGGTTCTTTCCAGTAATAAATAGTAGCTATATTCTATTACAGTGCGATTGTATCCATGTGTGAAAATAATTGTCGGTCGGAAAGGTGTGATGCCGGTTACACTTATACAAGAGGCGACCATTTCAGTCAGGGATAGCAACGCATTTGTGTCCAGCTTCGAACAGGACTACAACTAACCGCTACTAACAGGACTATCACTAACACCGACTAACAGTCCTTTCTCCCATGGTCCTAATACTAACGAATACTGAGCAACTAACATCCTATTAACATCTCATACTAACTGCACTAACATCCCCAGTTCCTTTTTCGGTCCTGTTCGAGGTTCGTCTCAGATGTTATGGGCGGCAGGGGAAGGGCGGAACTGAATTCCCATTTGCTATCTTACTAACCTTAAAAAAAAACAAAAAAAGTAGTAGATACTGCGTATAATATGCGTATACGTATAATATATCAACGGAGACAGTGGCCGCAGACTCATTGATGCGTGGATTTTACGTTTGTTTATTTTGTTCCATTTGTATTTTGCAAAGCATTTGCATTTTGTCTTGTTGTTCACATTGCTGTGCATATTTTTATTTTAAGGGGGACATAACATTATAAGAACATTTTAAAACCTTTTAACTTAACACATATAAACGTAATTATGATTATAGTTAAGTATGATATAATTAATTAGACCGAACAGCCTGGAAAAGAAAACTTTCAATCGATGAAACCTTCTTCAGTAGGTAGGTATAATGCTTAAGATTTTTCTTCTTCAACGTCCTCACCTCAGTCATGTGGGATACCTACGAGTACATACGAAGTCTACTGTGCCTCACAAGTGCCTCATAATGAGGTTATCTACAGGCAAGAGCAGTCTTCATAATTTTGTATCTACGTACGAGTACCTATATACTTAATGTTAGATAAGTAGTGTGCTGCCAGAGAGTTCATTTAACTATTAAATTAAAGGCTACACACGAATTTCTGGCATTTTCTATCTCTATTTCAATTCAAAAGATTGTAAAATAAGCAAGTAGCTTGACGCATCGGCTTAATGTATTTGGGTCCCCTGGTCGCTCCGTTAGGGGAGACAATGAAACTTTTAAAAATCGTTAGCTCCGCTGACCGTTGGAGACGACAAACCTGCTTTATCCGTAACTAAAAAAGGTGTAGTTGGCTCCCATCGGGTGTGTCCGGAGGTGCGGTACATGGAAGCGGGACGCGAGATAACGGCAAATACGAAGCCGCCTATAGGTTGTCTCTATCTTTACTTAGGTAAAATGAAATTTTACATTTCACGTGTCATTGAACTCTCGAACATTCGAACTTGTAAACCAACTGTAGTATGGCAGCCAGATGGATTGAATTTCGGCGTCCTACGTCGTCAGGCCGGGTTCAAATCCAAGGCTATTATGCTCTTGGAGGTTTTGTTTATTTCTAATTTCTTTGAAATCCTACAATAACGCCAGTATCACCACGGGCGTTCACTAGTTTTAATAAAATTGGAGTCTGTCTGTGATATTAAAATTAATAATTAAATTAAATATGCTATTTATATGACACCTAAACATGTTTTTAGAGTTTCTGTCTGTCTACGTTTATTTATCGCGAATAAGGTCCAAAACCACTTTTGGATTTTGACGAGTTTCAGGGATTGTAGAGGGTAGGTACAATAATTTACCGTATAGGTACTTAGGCTTTATTTTTTCATTTTATCTCAAACAAACACTTAGTTATAGCCCTTAGCGCCTGTAACCGTTATCACTGTTTAAAATTTACTGCATTTTAAAATTTCACGCAGACGAAGACGCGAGCGCTCCCTAGTTCAGAATATAAGTAAACCTTCTCTAAATATTAAAATTTATGCAACGATATCGAACCCTTTAATTATGCATCCGCGTACGAAATTTCAAATTAATCCGCTCATTATTTTACAACAGGACCATGTGATGAAGTTCGTTGCGAAATAATGTTAGTCCCTCAGGAATACAGATTCATTCATCTTTGCAAACACACTAAAGCACGCTTTGTTTTTTTCATCCATAAGCATGTTAAGGTTTACAATAGGCAATTATGCATGTATTTTTTATTTTTTTATAAATCACTCGCCTATTTTACCATTCAAAAGGAATAAATTAAGAAAAGAATGGATTAGATTGAATGTCTGAACGATAAATAATTTAAAAAAAAATTACCAAATTTACGCACATATATTATATTATTATGGTTTGCTACACAGGCCTCCCCTTTCATTAAAGGTTTACTTGCGCGTGCACGCAAATCAGGGTATCAACACGTACCAGTTTTTTTTTTAAATTAAGATAGGGTGGGACAGTTCTTAAGCAATTCGTACTGCAATCGATTATTCTATTTCAGTGACAACGAAATATAAAACAAACAAGAATGTAACTGGCAAATGCACACCGGTCGGAAATTAAACCTACGAATAGGACTCACAGTTCGTAAGTCATGGTCGCTGGGAACGCTCCATGCAGATACTCGTATTTCGTTGAAATGTAAAAATTTAAATCACAGATTGGGCCGCGTCGTTCTATAGATTTACTCGGCGGTACGTACCTATATCTGTTTTTAACTAAACAAGTACTGGGTATCTAGAATCTTTCAGGTTTTTGGCTTAAATGTTGAATTGATTTTGATTATAGATTAGTCTCGCGCAGCTCACAGCTAAGCGCTACTACAATTATCTACTCTATACTCTACGTAGTAGGTACGTACTTACTATTGTTTATTCTGTGGCGACTACACACAAGTAATGTAAGAGAAGAAAATAAATAAAGTGGATGTAAACAAAAAAACGTGTTGCCTGCCTAAGGTTCACATCATATGCAAATTTAATTCAATAAATCAGCTGTGATGCAGCGTGCAATCACAAGGATTGCGTGTAACCGGAGACAGTGGTGTCCAGTGTCGACCAACCTCCATTCTCATACGGCCATACGATTCGAATATCTATACAATCTCTTACAATTAAGTAGCACAGTATCCAATAATCTAGGGCATAAAAGTGCATAGCCGTTACAAATATGTATAATTTGTCAAAGATAGAAATAAACTTTATTTGCGCGTAAAAAAATTACAAACACTATAATTACAATAACTATGAATATAAGAGGGGTAATTTACTAAACAAGTATACATTGACATTATTGGGGTGATCTGGATTACATTATTACTCACCAAATGGGTCTGCACTCAGCAGAATGCTGTTCGATCAGAGTCAAGTCAGAGGCGCTGATTTTCAGAGCAGCCCATTAGTTGCGTAGTTCTGTCAGAAGTAGGTAACCACTTCAGTCAAAATCAGTCACAGTATTAATATTAATACTTCTAGGTTTTCTCGTGATATAGCGACTGGGACTTCAGGAGTAGTATTTGTGACCGGCGTCGATCTATCTGAACTGTTAGATAAGTACTAACTAATACTTGTTAGACTAAAGCTAAATATTGCGGAAAGATTTGAAGGGTAAGTACTTAGAGTCTGTTTGATAAATGAAATAACGTGGTGTGGAATAAAAGAAACTAAATATTAAACAACATAAGTAATATAAAATTTAAATATACGTAATAGTATACTTACATTCTTATCAAAAACGGTTAATAAACACAGACGCGTCACCAATTGCACGTTAAGTACTCCCTCTAACAAAAATAATCTTCTTCTAAACTAACATGATATTGTCTATCTATTTTATCTATAATTAGGATAGTTATGGATTTTGTATTCTATTAAAAATTAATTTGATTCTCTTATCTAGTTGACCTACTCGTTAACCAGTTAATTAAACTCACGGATGTTCAAATAGATTTTTATAGCAGAGTCCTATGATCATGAAACTCAGCATTAACTTCGTTCGACGGTACGACGTTGATTACACTCGTGAAGTTACCTAACGAAATATGAATAAACAAGCTAACGTCTGACTTCTTGTGATCTCAGTAAATTAAGAAGGTACATCAATCCCCGGGGATCTCAGTGTAATCACTTAGATTAAGGGAAATCAGGGGTGTTAGAACGAGTTTAATAATAAAGACAGTAATAATGAGAAAGTGAAAAGCGCATTATTCTGTGAAGTAGGTCGCGCCGGTAAATAAAATAAAATAAAATGTAAGTACCTACCTACTGATGATATCTGACATTACCGTGTGAACGATTAAAAATCTAAGCGAATATTCCGCCAATCCCGTATACAGATCGGAAGCATTGTGTGCCCACGGTGGCTGTGATGACGTCAATACGTGCCTAGTCCAATACTTCGGAACGATCACGTGGCCCCACACGCTGGAGTGTGCGTAATCACAATATCGCCTAAACGTACCTATAGCTCCCGTCCCCCTGTTCCCGTAATACAGTCAATTGATAACCCGATAGCCTTTGCTCTCAGCTTTCAGAATATTCCCACTTTCAAAGGATCTTAAAAAACGAAATGACAACTAAAATCTATAGCTTTCCAAGCTTCTACGATACGTAGAACCGGTCCAATTTTTTACTCGTTGTCAATCTATTGTAAGATAACTGGTAATCCAAAAGATTAGGTGAAGTTCTACATGTATTTAATTTGCGTCTATTATAAATAGGTACTTACTTACCTTACAGTTTATACTCTTTCTCACGATTCCAACTTTTCTTATCCTGAAATGAGACGCGGACCACCAGTGGTAGAGGTATAAGTTTTTATAGCAGCCGAAACATATTATACTTATACATTCCACTGGTCCTACTCTTGTTATCTTACAAAGTACGTGCTGGAAACCGAAGAGAGTCGTGTACAACTACAAGTTACCAATTACAAATTAATGAGCATTTCTTAACATAAAAACTTCATCGGTGAAGGAACTTGGAAAACGGCGGCGGCGGCGTAGCGCCGTGAACAATGGCTCAAAATGGGCCGATGATGAAGATTACAAGGAAAGGAACAGCTCTATTTTCTTGTAAACGGTATTTTTTTATGTGTGGTTTTTATTCTGATATACCTAGCCAGAATTATATTGTCTCCCGAATGTTAACTATACACATGCAAATCGGTCCAGCTATTTAGAAGCTACGGTGGAATAATGAAAGGAAACCTTCATTAAATTAAACTATAACAATCCTTTTTTTGGGCGGTCGTGTAAAATAAAATTTTGGGCATTTAAGTGTATCAAGCAATATACTATACTTTCTACTTAGGAGAAAATGACACCTAGTTTGTAGGAAAATATCGATCATTTGTAAATATTACGATGCAAATCTAAATAATTGGAATATCATCTGCCGGTAGGTTCCACGCTCTTATAAAGACGCCGTGTTATCTAATCATAAAATATTGGTGGAATAAGAGAAAAAAGACTTGAGCAAAGTAGTCAATTATCCAAAAATTTATACTTTTCTCAGTGATATTAAAAATGGTATTTTTATTTATAAAGAAATCATAACATGTAAAATAAAGTAATTATTCTTTGCCCAGGTTGCAGCTTTTTTGAGGACTATTATTTTAATTTCTTCAGCCTCAACTCATCCGATGTCCGGGTGTTATTGTAGCAAATGTTTGCGCCGAAACCGTCAGAGACCAAATAGTGAAGGGTAGGGGTCGATTAAAATCCAACCAATTGCGATCGACCTGCGAATCCACCCAATTTTATGCGATTCTCGGACCGAAAAATCAACAGACGCGTTGGTGCCCAAGTTCAGCAGTAATAGGTAGCGTTTTGCTACAGGGTCACAGTAATTTACTGACCCCTGACTTTTAATAGACTGCAAAAAAAGATTTGCAGTTGGACCAGTTATGTAGGTATGCATGTATGTAAGTCTGTTCGCGAATATCTCGAGAACCACTAATCGTATTCTGATTCGACGCGGTTTTTACCAATTGGTCGAGCTACTTACTATCCGGGAAGGTACTTAGTTACATTATAAAACATAAGGTTGTCATTCGTATATACAAAGTGTAAGTCGTACTACCTATACCTACGTACAAATGTAGAATATTAATATTAAATATATTAGTAATAGTAAGTATAGGTATTTTGAACCGAATCCTTTGCAAAAAGTTGCTAAATAAGTAAGTACTTAATGCAAAATGATGGTTCGGTAACTTGCCGAAAGCTGATTTAAGACTTGGTACCTACCGAGTCTTCATATTTAATCTGTAAGTAAGTTATTATTTTAGTAGGTACTGTACAAGATCAGCCTGCAATGTTAATCAATAAAGCTTTAAAAGTAATCGATAGCAGCTACGAAAGACGTTGTTCTTCAAAGCTAAAGCTGTTGCGTTTAATTAAAGTGGTTTGGAAATTTTAACCTTGGACAATATTTTCAACTGGAAGGACAATAGGTAGGTACGTACATTAAATTGTTTCAATGGATTTTAAACGATCCTTATTTACATTGAGTACGTATGTACCTAAGTGTTATTATAAAAGACAACTGTAGATTAAAAGAAATAATGCAACAATGTAATGTATGAATAACGTGCTACCAATGATTTATCATTTCATGCCACATTACGTTTTATTCCAAGTCAACTTACCGAACTGTGTCATGTCAAAAATTGGCGTCGCGTCTCGTCTCCCGCCAAATTGAAGCGATCACCGAATACACAGAACGCATTACCTACACGGATAGAGAGGTTGTCCGCGATCGATATACCCGTTCACTGCACAGCCGAGCGGGGCTGTACGCGGCGCGTCGTGCATCCGACGCTCCTACCACACAACATATTACTCTCAAGTTATTATTTTACAAGCACGTCCACTCATGAGAAAAGCAACCTGAGACGACCGCAGCGTTCGAAACCTTAATACTTCCCTTCGATGCAAATATTAGGTGACACAGCCGACGACGGGCTCGATCGAATACCTCAGCGCAATTATTTCGCACAACTTAGCATGCGACCGACGGATTATCACAGCGAATTTCACTCGACTTAAAAATCGTTTTTCTTGAAATTATCACTTAGCTCCAGAGATTTTGGGGCGAAGACGTAAAATTTCGTGGCGCGTCAAGCGACTACCAATATAAAAATAATATGAACAATGTGGGGACAGGAACAGGACTCGCGTAATAATAAGAGAACCCGCGTGGGGATGATACGGAGGGTGCATTGTGCACCGGCGAATTTCGGAAGGGCCCGTACCGAAAGCCCTTGTTTTGGGGCCCCTACACTTGCGCAAGATGCGAACCAGTTTTGATTTTTGTAAACCATTCTCAAAGGGGAGTTATCCGACAACACCGTTAATACAGGACAGGAATTAACTGGACTGAACCAAATTTCAAAAGACTATCATGTTTTATTACCGTTATAGGAGGTAGGTAGGTGAGGTCTATGTGATATAGTTAAGTGTATAATTTATATACCTAAGATTGTCTGGAAGATACTGCAATAAAACCGGCTTTTTACGTATAT
>DWLO01000106.1:0-26966 GCA_018245335.1 Dalla quadristriga
CTGGTCACAGATGCGTTGCTACCCTTGAGGACTAAGGTGGTCGCCTCTTGTATGAGTGTAGCCGGCATCCACACACCAAATGAAGGAGTTTCATAAAACGTTTAAACACGTGTTTCTCCCCTTTAGGCTTTAAAGCTTTCCGTTCATAGATGAAGTCACAGGTCTCCAAAATCTGTACCCAACTACGTCAAGTGTCAATGTCAACATTCAAATTAAAAAAAAAAAAAACCGACAGCGAACAATAATTTGACAGCAAGGCCTCCTGTGGAGTCAGCTACATCACCACAATTTGGTTAGTTACAATACGCTTAACAATGTGGTGTTTAATATGACTCCTATTTACGCCGTGCCTAAGGTTTAGTAAGGTTTATAAGTAAAAAGATGTCTTAATTAATTAGTAATTCATCACTTTAATTTAATTAACGTTTATAAGTAAGACCGTAAGATATTATGTAAAAATGCCACCTTTTGATGAAGTGATCGACTACTATATCTACAAATCTACGACCTCGCCACGACATTATCGATATAAATAAATACTTATGTATCTTAAATACAACTATAGGCTTACATAACCCGCTTAATAAAAAAAAAACTTAAGAATTAGTTATCTTCGTATTCTTACCGTCACATCGGCCAAATTACATCAATAGCCTTCACTGGCAATCAGCAATTCGGCATTTTTTTTTTTTTTGTTACGGGTGGGAAATTTTCAAAAGATACCCGGCCTCTAGGGGGAGAGGCCGGGTTATGTGAGATTTTTACCCACTAAAATCCTCTCGACAGCCATCCAGCGCACGTAGGAAGGCTCCGGGATCTCAAAAGAACAAACCGGAGCCCAGCAATTCGGCTTATCGCCGTAGCATTATTATGCTGAGTGGATTCCCTTTTGGGACTAGGAGTAGGTACAGCATGACATTTTAAAATTAATTTACTTATACTAAATTAGAAGCAAATTATTTATCTTTGTATCCTATAATGATTTCATTCATTCTTTCAAAACAACACAATTTAACGCCGACGACCCGAGTACAAACATAAATATAAGTAGGTATATATTAACGCAAACAAATGTCTGCCCTGGCCGGGAATCGAACCCACAGCTCGTTAGCCAGGGTCACTGACCAGACCAACGCGCCACAGAGTCGTCAAATTTCAAATTCAAAAGTTTTATATATAAACAATATTTATGCAATCGGTAGGCATCTCGTATATCGTGTAAAATCTGTTTAGTGTGGTAATAAATAAGAAAGCTTGGGTTCCATGCATACAGGGGCCGCATTACGTAATAGTTTGATTTATTAGGTTTGGCAAGGTGCACCCAAAAAACCCAAGACCCCTCTATCCGTGATAGAATTTCGCATCGCGAACCCTTCTGTTTGATGTTTTCAAACTAAAACGGGATTTGTTTGGATGTCTGTTTAAAGTATTTACAAATTAAAAATGTATTTCATGTTGTGGATGAATAACTCGATCATAAATTAAAATACGTAGTTTTTTTTTCGCATTCGAGTGTTACGCATTTTAAGTATATACTTACTATATTGATATCTTTAATTTGAATGTCCTATAGGAAACAAAAAAAACATATATACGTAGTACCTTGTGATGATACTTAACATGAATTCCCCTTGTCTCTTGAATTCCAAATATCAATACACAAGCGTCCGGTCTAAATTGAATGGCATAGGGAGGGCAGGGAGGACAGCGTTAGCTTTTGGGAATATGTGAAAAACTGAGAAGGCCAGAGGTGATAAATGTGAGGGTATGAATAAATTTCCCTTCCCAAATCTCAAGTGATTAGTTGACACCTGAGGCGTAGCAGGTGGATTTGACGAAGCCGAACGTAAAGTGTTACTTGTTAATAACGATAACAAATTGCGTTTGATCGCTATTAGAGATGTGATAAGACAATGAACGTTACAAATGGCACGTGATTATGAAAGCCCTTAAACGGCTTTGTAAAAACCGGCGTGGGTCTAAATGTAATTACTGAACACCGTGTTATTACTGAAGCGTAGATTATAATTTGTAATGCTATTAAAATGTATTGGAACGTATCTATTAAGTACGTTATGAGCTATGAATTATTATTTATGATTAAGCGATAAAGGAAAAGACTTCTCCCTGATGTTCTCAAATAGCTTTAAGTGAGATGTCTGTCAACCCGCACTTGGCGATTATGAACGTGAACTCAGTTATGTGGGAAAACCTACGACCACTGTGAAAATGGCAGTTAGTGTACATGCCTACGGTCGGCTAAGTAATTCGGTCCGTAACTAAACTTAGAAAGGCAAATAAAATTGCCCACAGAGCGGATTATACACTGAAGCAGATGTGCAAAATTCGATCAATTTTATCTCATAGTCATCGGAAACTTATGTGTTCCAATATTTTATCACTATTTGTACTTTTAGTTTAAGCAAATTTCAGTTAGTTTTGAAAAATAAATAACATAAAGCCATAGAGGAAATAAATTACCACACAGCCGTTGATTAGACCTACATATTTATCGTGGGTACCTTTTCTCCGCAAATTGCCTAATCCAAACGCTCTAATACACCGACGTAAAGAGCACTCAGCCCGCATTTGTAATAAGTTCCGTTTCGAACAGCGAGCGACCGTTTCGAGCGAACAATAGCAAAATTACATCCACGAAGCAGTAAACGACGTCGAAAATCTAAATATTTATTTGAATTACTCGTAGCGGGTGCAGGGTGGTTGACGGTATACCGCCGATTCGAAGTTCCAACCGCGGACCGCTAGCTGGACGCGCCCTCCACTCGTGAGGTTAGAAGGGAAGAGGCAAAAATATTTATCAGCGCGGCTAACGTTAACGCGTACGTTTCACAAAGTGCTCTTGTGGAATCGATGAGGAAACACCCACCGAGTTTCGACTCGAGGCTAGAGGATTTCGTTTGTGATTTGTAGTGTCACGGAAGGTATGAAATCAAATACAATGTCTGAAGCTTAGACATCTCGTGTCTTCGGTTTGAAAATATGACAAAAACGATTTATTATGTGCAATTTATTTATAATTTACAATATTGACAAATTTATTTCATTCAATTAAGAGAAGTAAAAATTTAATTTAAGTTAAATCTCATTTGTTTCTGACATGCAAAACAAGTTAAATTTCGAAACCAGGTGTGCCATCTGTCGTTGCACTCTGGAAACTTGTACGGCGATGATAGACTGCCGTTCTAGTGCCACTGCACTTGTCTCCCCGATTAAAATCAGATGGTGTGAAACTATAAATCAGAGTTAAGAAATTCTCAATGTACCTAGATGGAGTAACGAGTCTGTATTAATTTTGCATCTTTTCCGAACACTGAGTATGCGGTAAATAAGTCGTTAAAAGACGTAAAACAAAAGACGTAATTTTTAATTGATTGAAGGTATTTTTGAACATTGGTCTTCTCTTTATCTTAAAATATAGTAAAAATTAACCACGACCGCGTTGCTGGCAATACTAGTGGACATCGGGAGCACTATACATTCTTACGATGTATAAAATTTTGTGTTGCTGAGAACACACAATAGCCAGACCGACACTTTAGGATTCAAATATAGAGAACGTGTCTCTGTATTCATTTATTTAGGTTTAATAATTAAATTGACTCATGTTATCCTGGTTTCAAAATCGTGTTCTATTTATAGTTTACCTCTATTCAGCTCTTCAGGTCAGCTCTTTTGCTTGCATTGGGACACAACGTTCATGACTCAATTTGGATTTGCCAGTCACCAAAGAGCTCACGAATAAAAAAAGACTTAAAACTATGAACTAGCTGGAGCTTGTTAAGGTCGCTGTCACCGGATACGATGATGAGGACAACAATAACAACATACCTCTATTAGACCTCTGGTAGATTATTCATTTAAGATCATTCCGTTAGAAGCAGTAGCCTTAAGAATGTATATTTTGTCCTGGTATACAATAAAGTGTTTTTGTATTGTATTGTATTGTAAATCATTCCACATTTGCACCCTCGTAGTGATATTCCCATAGTCGAGGACGCGACGACAGAATGTTTATGTAAATATTATAAGAAATCATATTCTGTCAAAGATTTGTAACTGAGCCATGGACCATTCGCGTAACAGACTTATCACCAATTAAAGCTTGTTGAGACGTTGTCGTCTTTAATTTAAAGTTGGGACTGGTATAAATATCGTTGTGGTTTTATTATGACATTTTTATGCGATATTTAATGTTAATGAAGAGGTATTAAAAACACGTAGGTAAAACTCGATGTATAATCTTGGAGAACCAATGTCGTACGAAAGCATAATTAAAGTAACAGTACAATCTAATATTATCTGAATATAGCCGTAGCTAATTAAGCAAACATTTTTATGGAAGCAATCATCCGCGATGCTCTCTGCTCCTCCATAAAGGTAGGCGAACTATAAAATATATTGATTGGTACCATGGATTATTAGCTGCTATTTGTGTTGTCAATGTTTATGACCGTTTTATGACCATTGGCGGTTTTATTACAGATTCGATTGCCGTAGTTACGGATTTGATTAAATAAATCCGTAGTTGCATTTTGTTTGTCTCCCAGCAATCTAAATTTTATTGCGTCTATTCGAGTGTCTGAATAACCAGGTAAAATTTATCTTTAAGCGAATATATAAAATTTTATCCACATAAGTACTAGAGTTGGCCTGTGGCTCTGCTCGAGTAAAATTTGTTTTTCCATGCAAACTTTCATCGCCTTTTTACCTGCGTAAAAAGGAGGGTTATTTATCTTCGAGGACGATTTATTAAGTATGTGCTTTCCCAGGACTTAAAACCATTCATCCATCTATCCTCACAAACTGTCTCATTTATAATATTAGTAGAATAAGATTTCAGGTCTATTGACTTAATTGAATGGATCTTTACTTTACTGCTTGGTGTGATATATTATTATGCGAGTATATTTTTGTCATGGAAATGATTACAGCTGATTTGGTTTTCTTTATTATATAATATAGTATTCTGTTATTTTTATAAATCGACCCCTAATGAACGAGCAGACGGGCCATCAGATGATAAGTGGTCACAGGCACCTAAGCACATTGTTGTTATAGTAGGTATGTTATATTGGTCAGGTAACATTTATCATTGATTATAAACATGTTTAAATTATGTTTAAAACATTTATACGTTACAATATTGGCGATTAAGATGTAGTCTATATACTTGGTTATTATTTCACAGTGTTTTTATGGATTAATAAGGGCAGCCAATGTTCAATCTTCATGTATTTAAAATCAAGAATTGAAATTATGATCATAATATCTGTTATATGATCAGACTATCGCTTGTGTAGCTCATTATTCTTCGTGTTGGTTAACATTTCCTTTGGGTTTGGATGTTTATTTTTGTTATATATTTATCTACAAAATTTAGCCATGTTTCGATCCTACCCACATACGGTACTCATCCAGTAACAACTTTATCAAATACTCCGTTTTATTACGCTCTTTAAACAAAACAATCTGTTTTCGAGCGAAATTAACTAAACATTCAATTTTGTCTTCAAAGAGTTTCCAATGAGGCAATTAATGAAGTTCCCGTAAATTAATCTAAATTACTAACCCGAGTGGCGAGTGGGGTATCTAATACCACTTTTAAAAGTGGAAAAAGCGGTCCTTTTATTAGCCCCACAGCATTGTTTAAGAGTAGGTAAAGGGGAGGGAACAACCCTCAGTAGCCGACGACTTTTACCGATTCATTATCGACTCCAAGCCATTTTATTTTTAAGTAACCTTTCTCGAGTTCTTAACGTCTCTCATTGTTTTAATTTTATGTGAAATCGAGGATTAAATAGTTACCCGGTAAGGCGTAACTTTACACAATGCCTTTGTACCGTTTTTTCTGTACTATTTTCGCGATTTATGTATTTTACTTTGTTTTAATGAATTTATCCATGATATACTTAACTAATAAATGATAAGGCCTTGAAAAACTGTTTGGTTAAAATCTCACCATTACAGTCGTATATTTTATCTTACTAAAATGTGAAAATTGGTTAGTTTGTTTGATACGCTTCCACGGCTAAACCATATTACAGATCTTCTTAGAATTTGGTAGAGAAGTTGTGTGAGTCACGGAAATGGTCATGAGATACTTTTGGTCCCAAGGAAATGGAAACACTATAAATTTAACGCGGACGAAGTCGCGGGAAGCAGGTAGTACCCACGGCAAAGACATTGATGAAGGCGATTCGCTAGCGATTTTACAGTTCTGTATATACACAAAAGCGACTGAGTACTATTTCGTTCATGAAATTACTTCTAATTAGTCTCTAGTCTCAAATTATTATTTATTTTTCTTAAATGTTTTTGCTATAATAACATTGCTGTGATTTCATAACTCTGTTTGAGTAATGTCTACTGTTTATCACCCATAATGCTTGTAATTCCTACATACAAATCAACAAATCGACAGAGTTGCTGTCGTGTATCTTTAAAGCTTACTAACAGGTATTATTTGTTGTTGTATTCTGTTTGTTTTATTTTTTAAATTCTGTTTATTTTATTTTTAAAAGCTGAAGGGCCGTTGACTATTCTGACGGCCAAAATGAGCGATATACACCGTCCAGCAACCTGGCTATTGTCACTGTCATCTAGTAAACTGATGTGGATCAGCTTGTTTGTAGCGTCTACAACATCATAAGAGTCGCTAAAGAGCTAATGGAAAAAAATGGGTGTAGGGAAAAGGTAAAGAAAAATTAAATATACTATGTTGAAATAAAGATTTAATTACAATCATTACATACTTTTACTCATAATATAATTAATAGGTACATATTCTATAAATATCTATATAGAACATATTAATATTAAGCGAGTGTATTCGATTTGGTCACATTGAAATGTTCATCTAGGGTTGTTCCACTTTCCTTTGACAGCAAGCCTCGAGTCGAGATCTCTATTAAATTATAATTCGGACTTGTGACCTACAAATGGGACTTAACAAACACCAGTACAATTTATTGCGGCAAATCACCTGATTCACGTGAGTTATTGCTAGAAAACTTCTTATTGGTAATGAATAATAAATTACCCTTTAAAAATCTATCATCAATCGACGCTATGCTCTCTACAGAACGTGTTTAGTCCAAACGATCTCGTTCACAGTTGGAATTTATCAGTACTACCGGTCAGGGACCGTGCAGGCACAGGTATAAGGGTCCCATACGGCCACTTTATCTGTCGTCCGTCTGTGCAAACTGGTTTTAAATATAGAGAGTAAAACATTGAGCACCTTCGTATGTTTATTCGCTAACCGTAACAAATATCAAGTCGAATATATTTACTAGTATAACTACATATTTACTAAACATTTTCCATTCGACCGGATTTGCATGAAATACTTGATTATACTAGCCAGTATTTACCAGCTCTGTAGTTTTCATTCGTTGCATTGCGAATTTTTTATTTTGTATTATCTATTCTATGAATCTATGAATGGAGTATGTGCATATGCATAAGCCATATGATTGCAGGAATAACTCGCTAACCGGTAATACTTCTAATTTCATGTCACTCATTAGTTCTCAATATAAACCGTTCTTTCCGATATAATAAAAAAAAGTAGTAAATTCCCTCTGATTACAATTCTTTAGGTATCAAACTAAGTTCAAATGTTATATTATTATGAAAGAACACTCTGTCTACCCCTTATTAATAATCATGTGACTAAAACCAGAAGTTCATATCAGTATTCTTATCGGGCCCAGCTAAGATAGTGACTGCGACCGATTTAAAAAATAAAATATTATTCAGAATATATTTATGTACATGTATTCTAATAATACTTTTAAACAATATTTATAATGTTCATTTCGAAGTGTCGCAAACAACATCGAATGTGGATACACGTGGATACTAAATACTTTGTACACTTCTTGTGAAACTAAACATATAAAATCTACAAAACTTTATTTTATATACAAGGACAACAACAATAATCAAATCGAAGACCGGCCATGGCTTATCCATCTACATTTCTTCAACAAAATAAACAATAGTCGGCATAACAGAGTCAGTATAGCTAATTTAACTCACTGGTGTATTTCATTCATTTTCTATTTATTCAATGTATACCTTATTCTAGTATATTCAACTCATACGAACGAATATTGCTCAAAAGGAATCATAATAATCAAATTATTTGGAAGCTCTTAAATAATAATGAATTCTATATACCACGCACCTTCTCGGAGCTCGCAAAAGTATAGTAATTTACAATATTTCACTAAAACCAATGGCAAATATAAATTTTACACATAATTTCGCTTGCCGTGTATCTATTATAAATAATTTGAATAACATTATTTCCATGATTCTCTTAAATCTATAAAAATACTGAGCAACGTTGATTAATTCATACATTGATTTAAGTACTAAAGACAACCGACGATATCTAAATCACATGAAACTAAATTTTAAGTACAAATTCTCGCATCACTTTATACATCGTTACAATTATGTGCTTTTAAAATTAAATAAGTATTCCATGCGTTGTCCAAACTGAATATTAGACGCACAAACAATATTATTACATAGGGCTTAAATACGAGTTCAATAAAGACAGAGTCGTACCCCTGTTACGTTTTGTTTGCATTGTTGATCTGATCAAAGACCCAAAACACTGTGCCACTGTGAATATTTAATAGTCCCTAGCGGTTGTTGGGTTGTGCAGCGACCCAGCATCACTTGCTTTACCTGGAACAATAATAATTCAGTTTAATATCACGAGCAACCGCGTCCTATTGTAGAAGGGTGCATATTTTGAGTCAATAAAGGTTTTCTCAAAAAGAATAGCGGTATTTAAATTATCAAAAAAACAACGCTCGTCCCGATAGCCGTTTCGATTCTATCGTTGTGTCGCCGGTGAGCCCTCCGCCGCGTTCACACATAACGGCCGAAAAAAGAAAAAGTCCAAACCAATCGAGACGAGGTGACGAAACGTTCAGTCTCATTATCTGAGAATTTATTAACGAATCGCCCGGACCGGAAAACCGAAATGTGAAAGAAATAAAAATTCGACCTCGCCCGCGGTCATCTAAGCTTTGTACGGCGTCAATGAAAAAAGAAGTCGAGCAGGTTGGCCGGACTCGCGACTGAATGAAACAGAGAAGGACCCGAGGATCAAAAGATAAGAGGAAAGATTAGGGCGTCGAGGGAAAAAAATAAAGCGGCTTTAATGCGAAGGTAGTGTTGTGAATGAAGAGGGCCCATTGAGGTATCGCCCACGCACGCTACGCGTTATCTACTCCGCTCCTTCCAGTTCCAGCGGCTGCCGTGCGCTGCGCCCCCGCTACGAACAATACTCATTGTACATTCATAAATTAACGTTTTTTTGTCTTTAGAACAATTCATCCTTTGTATTATTCAAATGAGTTGTTCCGAATTGAATTAGGGCTAGGTGTGTCCAGATTACAACTGCATTGATGGTTTACCAACCACTTTTTGATAGGTCATGAATAAAACATTAAGCTGAGCCTCACTTGTGAGAGCAACGGCGGCGGTTCAAGATTTAAATTTCTTAGGTGGTCCTGTTCTTGATTTTTTCACTTTGGCGATGCGCTAAGTCCGTGTTTTATGCGAATCCCTGTTACCGAGTGCATGATCAAACATCACGAGGATATTAAAGATATTAAAATGTATATTTTACATAACGAAAGAATACTAAGTAAACATAAAAGAGAACAATGAAATACAAAGTCCGTTTAGAATCCTCGTTGACCAAAGTATTAAACGAGATCCATTTGGTAGCGATATTATTTAGCTAAATAAAAACGACACCGGTATGTTATTTAAGTTGAAAATAAGAACTGTCGATTTCGGTCCATTCTTTTTGGGGCTCCTTTAAAGGAATGCCGCGATAAGGAGTTATTTTCGCGTCAAGGAATTCACTGGGCAAAAAGGCGTGAAAACGAAAATAATACAAAAGATTATAGATGTGAATTTGTGAGCGTTTGGTTAAAACAGAATTCCTCGCGAAGCCACCGTGTGCGGCGGCGTCGACGTCGCGATTTATTGTAATGAGCCGAGGATGCCTCCGACCGTTCTAAGAAATTCCTCGACGCCTCTTAGAAATATGCGACAATAGCTTAGACGGCGAATAGGTTTCACCTTTACGTGACCGACATATCAGCAGATTTCGGACATAACCCCACATTGCTAATCGCCGATCGTATATTCAATGCCGATAATACGGTTATACTGTTATGGCTATGGTTACTGAGAAGCAAATGCTTTTAGGCCACATATTCATGGAAACAGACAAGGAAATCGAACTAGGGACTGACACCGTGGTGACGATAATTTAACTTTGTTCCAGGTAAAACACATCCATTATCATAATGATAAACTCAGAATCCAAATTATCGCTCGCGTAGCGGAAGTCGCTCAAGCTTTTGGTAATTATGGTAACATTCTAGACGATAATAAAAAGCGAAGAAGAACATCAGGAATGTAGCAACGTGCGCATCAGAGGGATCTAATTTGGGCAGGTCAGCGCACGAAGGTGTTCGAGGCCCGTCGCGGTGACACTGACAAATGACACAAGATTGCAATCTCGCCGCCCTCGCTTCGTCGCCCTTCCGCCTCGACGAGCCTCCATTGTTTTCAATTACCGACATGACACCCCGGCGCGAGTAGCTCGCTACTAAACCGCATCTCTGTTTATGGCTCTCTCAATGTCTTCACTGCGTCCTCCATTTACGATCGTCCTCATTTACATGCCGTGAAGTAGCTAGGTAGTCGAGCTCGTATATTTGAATCAATCGGCAACTCACCGCCGGTACGCGGTCTGCTCTCACATGGACGACACGAGACCGTTGTAGTATTGGACGAAGCTGGAATAAGAAATATTCATACTTTTCATGTAGTGCCCGTGTGATATCGAGACTGAGCGATAGCGTCGGTGGATATAAATTTTACGTTGGATGACCCTGAGAAGACCTGAATGAGCATGCAATGTGAATAAATTAACAAGTTATATTAACCTTTTATAGAAGGGTTTGAAGGCGGCCGATCCTTCGTTGTGATGCGGCTGGTTAGGTTGGTGGTTGTTGGCATGGTGGGGGTTGTGATAAGGGTCACGCTGCGGCGATTGCTGGTGCCGCGGAAAGCAGTATCCTGAGCCACCACCGCTGCCGAGCGGATTCGCAACGCTCGGAACTTTCATGTTAGGTGGAGTCTGAGGTGGGGTGTCCGTTTGCACGTCGGGGAATGCCGCCGGATGCACACAGGGGTGTTGTCCGCCGTATTGGCCGCCCGGGAACCCCCCGTATCGGCCGTATGAGCCGCTCGCTGGACTCGCTGCAGCCGTCGCTGGCAATGCAAATCCATTGGAGCTATCGGCCGAGGCGCGTTCCGGGCCGGGGCCGTAGCCGTGTTGCGGCCAGGGCTGCGCGGCCGGCGGCGGAGTCTTACACGCCGCCGTATCTGCCAACGACCATATCTTTGGCTTCGACGCCGGAATCGGCACTCCACAGTCGCCAGCTCGCTTCGACTCCTCCTTAATCCCGTAGCCCAGCAGCTGGTTATGCATTCCCTGCAGCAGTTCATCTCCTTTTCGCTCCTCATCTGTAAAGATAATCGTATCCACCGATCATACTTCACGTCTAACATGCGTGAACGTACATAATCTCAATCAGATTAGTCGCAATGGCCCTCACTGTAACTAACACGACAGCAATAAAGAGAGCTTAAAGTATTTATACCGAGTATCAATGTAGAATGGATAGCGTGACCGTTACGCGGGAGACGTAAGTTTTAGCTCGTAAGAAGCGGAATCTGTGAGTCCCTTCGGAAAAGTCGTGTGAAAATAGGTTTGGCGTGCAGTGACCCATTCGTTAAGTGGTTATCCGATTAGCGAAGTGAAAATACCACTTTGGGGTGCGACACCCCTGCCGCGGGCGCCGCTCGATCCCTTTCGTGTTTAAGCCGAGCATTTATTTCCCATTTCCAAGCGCGCCCCGCGTCACCGCACTCTTCTCCGTGGAATGTGCACTGCGACCCATACAATTAATGGTCAACCTCACTTTTCTTCCATTCTATCTCGCCCTTCATCGCAATTTTTGCATTCCCACTTGAACGATATCGAAAAAAGTGGATTGTAAATCGAAAGCTCCTCCAGGTGCGCAAAAATAACTTACATTCCGCCCGTAGATGAAATTAATATTAAACCTGGTATGAAGTTAAACCGAACGCTTGGCCCGTTTTAAAAAGTGGTGTTATTGTACAATTACATAGAAATGTTTATTCAGTGAAGTTTTATAAGGCTCTAAGTATTATCATAATACCATTTTCCGTTGTAAAGTGGCTTTCGGGGCGCGGGAGGGCACGGGGTGCGTAATGAAATTCAGAGAGCCGAAAGCGACGGGCGGGAGGCGCGACCGCTCGACTCATTCGCTTTATTCCATTTAATGCTGACTGCTCCTAGCTTTTAAGACGGGTTATCCGCGTTGCCCTTCACTAGGGATAAATAGGGATGCCACTGATACTCCACGCGAAGATATTTATCCGGCAAATTGTTTTAATTTTCATTGTATTAATCTAATAAAGGCCCACAAAAGCGGGAGATAAGCAGGAATAGGACAATTTCGTGATGCTTTATTAGAGCAATACGTTCTATGTGTTCGTTAAGTTAATTTGTTTACAAATTGTTGGGGTAGTAACTGTAACGTTGCACGGAAATTTGATTACGTTTATTGAATAGAGATCTGTCATGTGCTATTAAATGATTATGGGGTTTCTTATTAACTTAGCAGTGGTACGATTAACTTTTAATGCTCTTAACCTTCATACGGAATTCATACGGTGTAACTAGTAAAAACATAAAGTTCAGGGTAGGTACCGTATCATTTTGTTGTACGTACGTACACAGGTATGTATTCGTATTATTAGTAAGTATCAGGGCTTTAAATATATTTTTAATAGAATTATAAATACGATCAAACGCGCAAATAAGTGTAAAGGAGTTGGTGTACTCAAACGTGAACAGTGGGCGTAATGGGTTAAAGCGAGTGCCGCACAATCTGGATAGCTGAACGCCTCAGGCGTCTCGTTGCGCTGCAACAGAGTGGTTTTCCCCTTTAGTCACAAGCCCGGGGGCAAAGTGCGGCATAATAAAAACGCGTCTCGTGCAAGGGGCACCACTGCACCGCCCCCAATGCACTCAAGCGGAGGTCACTGCAATTTATACTCCTCGAGCGCGTCTGCGACGAAACACTTGTGTATCTTCCGTACACGTTTTCCATTAACGCCCGGCGGATTAATATTTTGTATGCGATGCGTGCGCTTACTACGAAAATTAACATTTATTGGTGGGGTCCGAAAACGCTTTTATTCATGAGTGGCTTAGCGCGATAGTTCTGGATGTTTGCCGTCGTCTGCGTCGCGTGTGAAAGCTTTTATATCGGGTTTGTTTGCCCCGACTTAAAATGATATATTACACGTCGCGAACATTGACATATCAGTGAAAGAATGGTTATGCATGTCGAACGCGGGATATTGTGGTTTGTTTGTTTAGTTCAGGGAATTGCATGCCATGGCGGGGTTCGGTGTGACCGGATTAACGCTCGTCGCCTTAATGTCCTGCGCTGTAACAAGCTAGGTTCAACTGACGGGAACTTAATCAGAGTTTTGTGTGATGAAATCTCCTTTTTAAACAACATTAACGGGACCCCCTCCCGTTAAAATTTTAATAATACGATTGTATTTTGATGATTTAACAAACTGCTTTACAGACACTATTGTAGTGACACTACATATACACTGTGGCGAATTTCAACCACGTGCGATTGTAGAACAATTTGATTTCCTGCGGTGTCCCACACACCATCTTCGCGCAGGTCCAGGGGTCACTAGATACTCTACAATATGGTTGGATTTTGAATTTTCTTTACTATGCAATATTTATTTATAACGCTTGCCGTAAAAGTTATACTGCTTGGGCGTATATACACTGATACACGCACCCGTTTTTACGTCAATCTTATTCAAACTTGGAACTTTTAGTTTTAGATTTTTTTCCGTGCATACTTTATAAAACCTACCTTTGTGTATAATATCTTGAGTCTACCTTAACGCGAAAGGGATTTATAATTTTGATGATGGGTAAGTCAGTGAGTCATTAATAAAAATGCAAATTTTGATCTTCATTGTCCTGAGCTACCGAGCTATGCTTAATGTATGATTAAAATTTCATAAGCCTCCATCTTAAGAGGAAGTAGATATATTATGAAGATAAGAAAAATTGGATCGTGTAAGATGCACACACTGGCATGCTTGCTCGAACAAAGCCAGGGGCACTATCGCGCTAATTTTTTTACGGTTTGGGCTTTAGATAACTGCTTTTAAAAAAAAGCTTTTAGATAAAACGACGACTTAAATGACATTCTCTGAGATGTTAATTAAATACGAATTAAATGTTATACAGGTACGTTAAATATATTTAATAAATGTATTTTTGCTGTACTTACAAACATCTCTTTAAATTACATCATTAAAAGGGGAGGTTATGATTTCGACTGTATGTTGTTATGTGTTAATAAATAGGGTATACTTTAAAGTCAGTCCCTTGTTTATAACAGCTAATTTAAAATAAAATGAAAAGATTTTAAAACCCGACTCTCTAAGTAATAAATAATAATACTTAATTTTGTTAAGACACGTAATATTTTGGCCGTCAAGTATATTTAACATGTTATTGTAGAGATAAGAGAAAATGTATCGGTAGACCTTAACGTGCCCTCCGATGTACGACAGTGCTCATGAAATTTCGCCACTAGTGGCTTTTTTAATTGTAACATGTCTCTTGGCGTCCTGACTTCAAGATATTACGTGTATAAATAAATTATTGTGTTTGTAATTTTAAAGTCAGTTTTTTAAATATTATTACATTATTAAGTGAGTTAGTATTCGATGGACTTAGGGCCGAGGATGTTCTCAATAGCTGTGTCAATTTAAAGTCGAGGTTTCAAGTCGTTTAAACAGACCGACGGACGCACAACATTGCCACATAAATAAGGATTTGTTTGAACTTTTCGGTATTAGCACTCTAAAACACCTATAGAGGCAGACTGGCAAACGTCTAGAAATGAAATTCTATACAGGTTCTCATTTTCAATTTAACTTATATATGGAACCCTAAAATGTGTCTAATAGCACAGCCTCCACAATTGGACTCAAAACAATATATTATGTCTATCATTGCGTTATGCGACCTCTAGTGTCTGAAGCACGGAAGTCGACGCGTGTGCACGTGCCTTTAAGCCCACAGAATGTATACAAGTGTAGGGAGGCATAGGGATTTTTTGTTGCAATCAAAAGGGGAAATGTCGTAGAAGTGCAATGACTGGAAAAGGCTCATTCAATTCAAATCAGTGAATCGATAACTCTTCAAAATCCCTGCTGGATTAATGAGATAGATACCTCCAATGCTTTAGCTGTGGGTAGAGATTAGGTCTAGTAGCGGGATGGAAAAAGTAAATAATAAACAATATTGGGCACCTTTTCTCCCTGCTCTATACATATTTATAATATAACTTTCAAGACACAACTACTTGCTTTAATTAGCCTTTATTTAATTTCAACTGTTAAGACATGTTTAGATATCTTTGCTTTTAAAAATATTCTCAAATACATTGTTAATCTGAACGAGTCTAAAGTCTTAGCAGATCCAATGCTGCTTTAATTTAATAATATTTTATCCAGATAGTAGATACGCACCTGCAATGTCCTGTCACCTTTACCAAGGGTTGACCGGTGAAAATACCGCTCATTATGCTATAAGTACTTACGTCCATTTTGCAGTATATACTTTAAGGTTATGAAAATTTGACAGCGAATAATGAATAAACAAATAAACAAGCAGATCTCGGTAAATAATCTCCACCTAGAGTACACCTTCTAGCATAACTTTATCCGCAATCATCCCACGAACTGCCGCTGGCGTACGCATCTCGAATATTTCATTCATTATCGACATTTTATGACCCCACGCTGTTGACGGCAGTGCCGCATAGTCGACCGCCAATTGAGTACACTTCTGTCCTAACAATACTCGAGTTCATTAGGCGACGTATGCCGAGCGTTACCCGTGACGCCCTCTTCTCCATTAAATCCGTGAAGTTTGTAATGAAAACACTCGTAGCCAAACCATCTTTATTGCAACAATGCCTACTTATAATTTATGTTGTTGACAGCGGAACTAAAATCACTCGATGGTTCCCGCGACTCCCCGCGTCTGCATTTTATTATCTCACTACGCGATCCTAAGCAATTTTTGTCATTGCTGCAAATACCATTCACAAAAAATCTGTTGAACCTCGTCACGGATATATAAAACATAAGAAGCACACGACGACAAAGGCAGCAGCGGCACGACGCTCGATACTCAATCGGAACACATTATAAACCCCCAAACCCGTACTTACTTACGTTTCAACGGAATATCCTCATAAAAGAAACGATCCACGAACTCGACAAATCCTTTGGCAAGAACATGAAGTAGGGCAGATCGTCAGACAAGCTGAATGCGACCTCCGAGCGTCGGCCCGTACCTACGAACGGAAGGAGCTTTGTATGAAATTTGGGCCCAGGCGCCGCCCACTTTACTACGAATAGGAAATCCGGGAGCGAGGAGCGGTTACGCACAGTTACACGCCTGAGACCAACCCCCCCTCTCGTCACACGCCCCCTCCCCCCAGCCTCCCAGGCTCGCACACCCTCCGACCCTCGACCGGGTTATGCCAATTCACTCGACAATTTATACACCGACAAAATTAAAGCAATTTTAAACGTTCAGCAACACCGCCTCTGTTTCCACATGGAACAACACGCACTAATTACAACAATATCAACCGAAGTAGCGACCTTCGATCAACATTCAAAACTCGCACTAGCATTTTCAATTACACTACAATAAATGAATACAAGTAATAGTTCGCAATGCACAAAATGACAAGGATATATAAGCATTGATAAAAATAAATCAACATCCAACAGTCAACCCGCTTCGGATTTTGTTCCGTAGCGATTGTATATATCGAATCTATTAGCATAACAGCTTCGGGAATTGACTGGAGGATATTGCGTAAGAGATCGAACTCAACGAACCTTTGTTAGATTTAATTTTATCGTCCGGCTCCTTGTCTTCGTCGGAGAGCATCGTGTCATCGTCATCGTCCGTCTTATTCTTGGGCTCCCACGTCATCTTATTCTCCTTCTTGAGGCGGCGACGTGCGTTAGCAAACCACGTCGATACTTGTGTCAACGTCATCTTTGTGATAATAGCAAGCATGATCTTCTCTCCTTTTGTTGGGTACGGGTTTTTCTTGTGTTCGTTGAGCCACGCCTTGAGCGTCGCGGTGGATTCTCGCGTCGCGTTTTTCCGCCTTGCAGCTAAATCGTATCCAGCACCGTATCTGTCGACAAACACACGTTTATACATATACCTACTAAATGGATTTATAGACGCTTCCGGCCATAAACGCACGCATAACAATATCGATAAAAAATGGGAGTTGAGCCATTGTTCTGGAGCAAGTCTTAATATATTTTCTAAAATTGTTGATTGTAATTATATAAAAATGAAAATGTAAGATCACGGATAAATAAAAATAACGTGTACCTACTGGATATTAAGTTTGAACCACGGAACTGAATTTGAAAATTTTACAACCAATAAGTGTCTAGCAATCATCCTTTCAGGATTTAAAACGATACGTATTAACATGCCATGCATTACAGGGAATACCAAACTGGATTTTAAATCCGTAACAGATAGGCGTTTTATTTGAGGCAATAGATCTCCCGTAACGGCAACAAAAATAAAGCTATCGTGGCAGGAAGCGACATTGGGAGCAGTTTTTGGGGCCGACAGGCCCATTTGCATCCGCATTCTAAACGTAATTGTGGCGAAACGTTCTTCCCCCCGGCGGAGCTCGTACCTGACTTCGATTTTCTCGTCGACATGACAAAGGCGCGGTCTGAGGGGCCCAATAAATAGGTTCCGCGCGTGAAAATAGTTAAAAAATGTACCCGCACAGTCCAACGTTCACGCAAATTGGAACGTTCAGAACGGCGTTTACAGGGGTTAGTATTGAAAACGTTCACTACGATTTTCGCACGTGAGCTGAATTCGAATCCCGATAGTCATAGAATTTGTAGTTACGTTTGTAGCGATGCTTTGATTTAGTTGGAGTTACTTGCGCAGTGTACAATACCGACACGATTGTAGCGTTCGCCTACACCCTCTATTGTACGTGTCGTGTGAGAAATGTTTTACTGTCAACGAATATACTATTCATCGCAAAAACAATACCGGCTAGGTCTGTTTGTTCGAAATTTCTTTGAGAGCTTTTTAGTGTGAGTGTACTTAATTGAATGTTCTCGGGCACCCGTCGAGCTGCGCTGCCAGAGCTTAAACTGATACTGGGCATCTACTCTCATGTCGCGTCGTCCGATCACGTAGTTAGTTGCCAATCAAGCCATGATCCCTTCTGCCAATTTTTGAAGTTAATTAAATCCTATCATTATATAAAACATATCGACGGAATGGACGGAAAAATTTATGAAACTTGAAATTACTGAGTGATACTCTCACTCAGTCAGTATTTGACAGAACTGATCACGGTTGGATTGATGGACAACTAACATCGTGATCGGATGACGCGACTCAAGAGTAGACGCCCTGGCGTCTGGAATGCTTAAGCGCGCCTTATTCGCGAATAATGTGAGCACGTGTTCTTGATACTTCGTAAGCTAAGACGGTGCGTAGTGGAGCGTAGAGGGCGGGCACAAGAGGTTGCACCTCGGTGCAACGATAGGGCGTTGCAGCGTGGGCAGCGTGGGCGTTCGTATGGTCGGATCGATTGCGACGCCATCTTGCGTGCCGGACAACACCGGTTACAAAATGCCTGACCGTTTGCCGGTGTGGTGGGCCTGGCGTAACTCGATTATCGCCGACTCAATTGATCGCGGCCGCTTCAGCGGTGTACGTACTGTAGGGTACGACGACGTACCAATTTGTTTTTAATTAGAATTACTTTCGGAGAGATTTCGTTTAAGCAATAAAAGTTATGTTCGAAGTCCATTACAATTGAGTAGGTAGATATCGTAGATTATCGTGAAAAAAATGAAAAAACTAATTTGTTGTTCCTTTGAATCCACCTCATGTTTTAGAACAAATAGAACACATTTATCGTTTTAAATTAAGCTTAAAGTAGTATTATCAAACTAAACTTTAAAATAAAATTTTAATAAATCAAATTTAAAAGTTTTTGTATATAATGGATGTGTTTATTATGGTTTGCGTGAATTGGAGAAGCTAGTGATAAATTACGTTAGTCGTTTATTGATTAGATTCCAACCTCTTGAAAGCTTTTAACTCCAAACTTTAGGTATACAACGCTTGATTATAATAGGCACGTAGGATAGTATGATAGGTAGGCATGGAATCACCGTAGGTATAAAAAAAGGGAGGATAGGTAGTATAGTATAGTAGTATAGTATAAAGGGCATAAAAAATACGAAAAATGCCTATAAGCAAAGCTAAAAGCTTAACTAAAACAACACTGAACACAAGTAACGTTTTTATTCTATAAATTTCCCTGAACTCTAAAAGTCTTTGTCTCAAATATGGGCACTTAAATAAAAAAGTATTAATGCTCGTGTCAAAGGCGTATCCACACAAAGCCTCGAAAACCAAACCACATTAGTTTTACACGAATAAGCTCTTCAGAAATCTGCGCGGTTAGCGGTGACAGCGGCGTGGGAGGAAAAACGTAGCGCTGAAACGTTTTATCAAATTAATGGTGGCGTGTGAGTTTTCAGCGCTGTAACCGCTACAGGGTTGTTTGTTTCTTAAGCTGGCTAATTAATTTAGACAGTATACTCTCGCGTCGCGCACTTCGGTAACTGTGAAGGGTTGGTAGTAAGGCTATTTTGAAATCGTCATCCTTGTAATTCCTTAGGGTAAGGAAAGTTAGGTAGGGTGACTAACATGCTGTATACCTAACTTATTTATACAAATATTGGACAGTAAATAAGGATACGAATGTTTTTCATTATTTTTATCAGTCGCGTGTTTTTTTTTACCAGTAAGATCAACAAAACCAGGGCTTTTTACGCGACTGCGTCAACAAAAGAGTAATGTGTTTCTGAACGGCTTGATGGATTTTATTAACTGAGGTGTCAGTCGATCGATTTGTGTTGGAGTCCGAAGTGTCATAAGCATAATTTTATATTTTATATCATAATGTTGCTAAAAATGAGTACGGCCACCGTCAGCGGTATTTTTTGTAATTTGTTTTTATTTTATTTTTGTATGAATAATGTAAGTTATATTTACTGAAACAATATACAGGGTGAATCATTCATATGACACTTCGAGGAATATCGAAAAAAATTGAAAAGAGTTTTGAAGCCGACTTGATATGATATAAAACTGCAACGTTTCATTTTTAAAAAAGCATATTGTGTACAGTTAAAAAATTAAAAATACTACTACATACGATTATAGTGAATACTGGCGTTTACACCTAGCAACTCGTTCATTAGAGAAACTAAGAAGTTTGAAATTAATTAAAGGCGAAGACAGGGCTAGCAGCCAAAATATTTATTTGTCGGTTTGGAAGTGAAACATTGTTTTTTTTTGTACGACAAAAATACTTTATAACTTTTTTCATCTCCACCTGCGATAACTTTTAAAAATTTCATATTATGAAAACTTGTTTTTTTTCTTTTACTATTAAGTGTTTTTGCAATCGAGTTTTTGTTTCTTTTATAATAATTTATTTGACTGGGAAGTAGGTATGTACATCGAGTTATAGAGGCGGTGTAAAATCTTGCCAATCAAGCTTTGGTTAGCGTGGTCGGATAATGACCTTTAACTAACCACTTCACAGTTACGAGTTGATGATACCTGCTTACAAATTTTTATTCAAGGTCACTTAATTTGACAAGTCGCGGTCGGGTATTGGATGGGAGCTTTACTTCGGATACTACGCCTCGGTTGCTATCGTTGGATAACAGTCGCTAAGCCTTGTCAGTGGCCTTCGGGCAGCCATAAAACATTGACACCTACGTTATCCATTCCATTCCACCAAACCGCACGGGAGCATCGAGCTCCAGGCCTTCTCAGTTGCGAGGCAAGACGCGTGCGCTGCAGTCCGCTAATGGGTTGCCAATGCGACAAAAGCTAGTCCCGAGCCAATCGTAACTGATAAACACTTAAGCAAACTTGGGCGCGGTCACGAGAAAACGCTTTCGTGTTCCAGAGGACATGTTAAACAAAAGGTCCCAGCTGTGCTGATATAACAAAACTTTAGTAGATATCTAAATTTTTTACCCCAGACGGAAACGGGCAGTAATGCTGTTAATTTGAGACTTAAAACGCAGGAACGGACGCCTCAGTTCTAATTATATTTTGTATAGAACCAACAAATGTTCGGATTAATTATTCTTGACATTTCCTGCCTGGATTATCAAGCGAAGGATCTCTGCATCTTAAGTACAATTTTAAGCGAGGGACTTATTTTAAGAGGCCTCTCACATTTCACAGCACACGCTGCACACACACTCTCGCCCTCACAGTCTAGCATTTTCAACGATTGTAAAAGTCTAGGTAGACCTTTGAAAAATGTGCTTCGATATCATTGTTAACAATAAAATTACTGACACAGATTTTTGGTAGAGAAAAAGGGCGAAAAAAAGTTAGACAGGTATTGTCTATCATTACATAATTAGGGGTTAACAGGAAATTGGTCAGCGATTTATAGATCAGTGACGAATTGCTTATCGTTATTATCTATCATCGAATTGTTATCTATCAATGTAATCCTGTTCTTTTTCTGTTGTGACGTTTCTCAAGTGATTACCTTATGATGAAATAAAAAGTATTCAGTTTGAGTTTGAGGTGATTACCTTATGATGAAATAAAAAGTTTTGAGTTTGAGTTTGAGATATTGCCATTTTTTTCTGTACAAAATTAAGTAAGTACATAAAAAATAAAATGTAAGTATCTTACATATCCGTCATTATATTGTCAAAAGATGATATCGAAGCACTATTTTCAAAAGTCTACCTAGACTTATAAAACAAAAGAAAATGTTTGAATGTGCGAGCGAGACACACTTTAATAAAATGCGACTAACACGTAACCTATTTTCTAGAGTCACTGTGACTCAGTAAGGCTGCTCTGATGGGTTCGATTCCTGGCACGGGCAGACTGTAAAATGTTTGTAATAGGGTCAAGTGATGTGTCAAGCATCCAAGTCCAAACTCCGCATTTGAATGTAAGAACGCTTTATTAATTTTTTTTTTGTTCCAATGGAAAGTTGCTGTTGCCAATACTGGCCTTTACAGCGTCACCGAACGGAGTGGCGAGGTAGGAACTGCGCCAAATGAAGACAAAATAGGGAAGGAGGTGTGGCAAGCCACCACCTGCCTCTCCCTAATAACTGGGATTGCGACCAATGTGAGGTACGGACCTCGGCTTAAGCTGTCGCTGTAGTGGAGGGATCTGGGCTAGACGACCAGTCACCCGGGTTAGTTGTATATCGGGATATTAATTTAGTACGTTACTATTCGTTAGTAATATAATTAAGTTCACAGTCTTAACTCCCACTAATATCCCACTTAATATTTAATCCTATTCCTAGTGACTCTTGTATCGATACCGGCAGCCACACCTTTCAGGATTTTTTTTATAAGGTGTCGAAGGTGAAGGATTATTGGTTTGTTAATCCTGTAGAATTAAGTGTTAACAGAAACATTAGTTGGTTAATATACGACTGTGGGAGTAAGAACTGTTAGTGTAAATTAGTTCTGTTAGTAAACATAATTATCCAATTAGTAATCGTCAGTATTTCGTCCTATGCGAAGCTGGTCACATTGCGGTGATATCCCTGAGGACAGCGGTGGTCGCCTCTTGTATAATTGTAGCCGGCATCCACACCTTTCGACCGGATCACAATTGTTTACTCAAATTGCTTGCTGGCGCAACCCCTCGCGGCAGAGACCCCGCCCGAGCGAACCGTGTACAGATTGTACGTAAAAAAACACAAAAAGCGCAAATACAATGCCCACGCCAAGTGGATTGGTTGCGTATACGAGCGACTACGCGTAGGTATGGGCGAATGTGGATTCGGCAACAAGTGCTGCGCTGTCAAACTCAGCATTGTGGGTAAGTATAAATGCATTGTCGCTCCATCAACATAACACACGTTCAATTAACTCTTCTGCGACTCGGCGCCTATTTCAGTATCGGCCTATCGGTGTAAGACTACTATTCGGACATGATTTTGATTCAAACCACACTTCACACATAACATCGCACGCTTAATGATATGCAGACCTAATACGACATAGGCTCGAATTGAGTTACGCATACTCACAGGCTTCTGTTAACGTCATATATGACTTCAAATTGAAATTACCTCGAAATTCGCCTTCTCTGTGTGCAATGCGTAACATGGCGCTCTTTCATTCTGATGTGATATGCACCGGTCAAAATAGCAGAATTGTAATTTGCGTTTCCTCAAAAAGTTATTTTTTTTAAGTTAAGCCAGTATAAGTGTGCGATATCCTACTAATATTATAAACGCGAAAGTTTGTACGGATTGATGTTTGTTACGCTTTCACGCAATAACTACTTACTGCACGTATTTTGATGGAACTTTACAGAGCGATTGCATGTTTGGGTGAATATGGATTTGGCAACAAGTGCTGTGCTGTCAAACACAGCATTGTAGGCAAGTATAAACGCACTGTGGCTGCATCAACATAACACACGTTCAATTAACCCTTCTGGGACACGGCGCCTATTTCGGTCTCGGCCATTCGGTGTTACAATACGATTCGGATATGATTTTAATTCGAACAACTCGTCGCACATATCCTGCTAATACTGTTAATGCAAGAGTTTGCAGTGATGGGTTTTTGTTACGCTGTCACGCAATAACTACTGAGCGGATTTTGATGAAACTTTACAGTGTAATCGCACCAATAACTAAATCTGTCTGTGATATTAAAATTGAGGTTAATAATTAAATGGAATATGCCTTTTATGTGACACCTAAACATAATCAACCGATTTTAGAATTTTTGTCTGTCTGTTTCTTGTCGGTTATTGTGTCGCGAATAGGCTCCGAAGCCGCTCAACGGATTTTTATGACATTTTCAGGTATTTAGAAGGAACACTAAAAATACCGTGTTGACTTTCAGACAAACAATTATTTTTTGGTTACAAAATGCTGTTTTATCTTGTTACTTTGTGTGTTTTTACTTTGTTTTATGTCAGTCGGTTTTTCAGTTATAGCCCTCAGCGTCTCTACAGTAAAATGTTCTCTACAAAACATTTTAAACTTTAAACATTTTTAAGCTCGCTAATTTGCCCGCATGAATTCTCAATCGATATTGGCAAAGTAGCGAGCTCTCCCTAGTAATTAATATACTAGAATACCACACAGGCTTTAATTTATAAATATAAGTATGTCGGCAAAAATCCTGCAATCTGAAAGCTATTTGGCAGATAAATGTTTGTACTCGGGTCTTATGTGTGATAAATTGTGATGTTTCCTGTATGTGTCCGCCAACCGCAACACAGGGAATCCTAGTGCGGGGGTGTGAGTGTGTAAGCTTTCATTTATTTGTTATCATTATTATTATTAAAACTCCAAACATTAAAACGTTGAGATACATTGGAAGAACGGTAGTGGTTGAGCGGGCGTCAGCACACTACATATTCGAGACGCATTCAATCCGTGGTATCGGAGGTTTACGATCTGGCCCGCTTAGGGGAATTGCGGCCTACGTGTCTGCCCTCCCCAACGGCGTACTGCCTATATACGGATATGTACGCGTATCCGTATATAGGCAGTACGTCGTACGTAATTCTCCCTTTCCCCTCAGGGGGACTCTGGTTGTATTAGAATTAGGATTCGAAACAGGACGAGGCGTTTTAGTGCAGAGAACGTTGCGATTAGGTAAGCGATTAGCGTTCCAGCGTTTACATTGATTGTATGTGATTACAATGTGCTTCTAGCACAGTTACGAAGTTATTCTAATAATAGACAGTTGTCTATTATTAGAATAACTATTACTAGAATAGAATGTGTTTCAAGCATAGTTAAAATTAAAATATATTATTCTAATAAACAAGTAAAGTTGTTTACGCTACACAGCTACAGCATAATGAGTGTTTCTACAGTGAAATGGAAACGTGAAGTATTTGAATGTCATATTAATAAGGCCTCTATAATTTACGTAGAAAACTAAATTCTGTAGATTTGGGTTGCGTACCGTAAGTCAAATTTATGACTTACGGTAATGGTACCGTAACTCTGAAGTGCCAACTGAATGCGTACAATTCGTAGGTCGCAAGTTATTAAAACGCTAGAGACTTTAGAGACGCAGTTGTAATTTTTTGACAAAACTCTAGATTATTGTTTCGGATCTATCTAGATTTTTGGTTACATTTGTTAGCGAGTTAAAAATCACGCAACTCAGCACCTCACTAAATTCATAATACTATCACAATACATCTTGCATTTACATTACTGTTTCATGTAGGCACCTACTGCATTTTATATTATTTTGTTACGTTCTATAGGAATGTATTTCTCCGGCATGTCATAATTGCAGCATTTTTCACCACTGTCTGAACTACGCTAAAACGGGACGCACTGAAAACCAGTAGCTGAGGTCTTGTCCCACAGCATAGACTGAGCGTATTCCAATTTACGTTAGACTGCGTTATTATAAGTAGCCATCTTTTTATATCCAGATCAATTTGATTATCTACCAGCATATTTTTTAATTTTTTGTCTAAATTCCTGTGTTATTTTTAGTTCTGTGTCGCAGCTTCGACGGAAAATAAAGTATTATCTATTCTATTCTATTGTATAAGTCTGAGATTCGAGTATAATACAAAAATTGCTTCAGCCAGTAACCGAACACATCGTCTTGTTGCTAGGCAAGCAGAGGCCACAACGCCACGCCACAGGTGCGTATGGTCGCAACACACTGTGGCCCACTGCCTCCACTTCGTTACGCTTGTCCCATGCGGATTGGTGGAAAAGTTAGTGGCCAACCCGAGTTCCGGAAGTTTTTCAGGCCGACCGAAAGCCTCCGACGCGGCTTAACGACTGTTACCTAACGATAAAAACCGACGGCGTAACCTGTCCTAAGAAGCAAGGAAGCGCTCAAAAAATATTCTGGCACTAGCGGTCACCCAACTGCCGGCATAAACCGGCGCGGCTTTACTCGTCAATCAGTTACCACTGCCACTCGCCTCGCGTCATTGGACGCTTCCAGGTACCTACTTACATATTAGACAATCAATTTTTCTTCGAAGTCTTTTATCTTGTAAAACATATTTAGGTACATATCCATGCGTCCCGCCGATAATATATTGCATAACGCTATTATGTGGTGACGTTAATTACGACAATACAGCGGGCGGTCAATCAGACGCCGACGACGTAGGTACGATTAATTTTGCGAGATAGATTTATGGCGATACTCCATTAAAATCCACTGATGTTCATTTGCGGATGTGTTTAATGTCTATGGATATCGTAATAGGTAACGAAGTACGTATTATACAATAAGACAGTAGTTTGTAACGAGAGCAGAAACTTGATTTTTGACAATTCTCCTCTATTTTAGAATCGTCATCATCAACAGCTTATAGTAGTCCACTGCTGAACTACAGGCCTCTCAAAAATAGGAAGATTTGCCCATAACCACCACGCTGGGAAGACGGGTTGGTGATCGTAGTAGATTGTAGTTTTTTTTTTTATGGGTTTAAGATAGCAAACGAGTTTGCAGCTCCACCCATCCGCTGCCGCCCATGACATATGTGACAAACCTCGAAAAGGACCGTAAAGGAACCTGGAGGTGTTAGTCCAGTTAGTATGAGATGTTAATAGGAATGTTAGTTGGTC
>DWLO01000107.1:0-26939 GCA_018245335.1 Dalla quadristriga
AGTTTTGGCAAAATGTTTATGATGTGGCTGCTTCGAAAAGCCCTAGACGACACCGACCTACTGTTAAGAACTGAATTGTGAAAGTTAACGCGCACGTGCATGACTCCCTACAAGCTGTAAATACTTTTCACTATCCCTCGTTCAACTCTTCTCGGAGAGAGGTAGTTATAGTAGGATTCAATCACATTCAAATCTATTTCAGACGCACTCAGAGAAAGCAACGGAAGAGCCGTGGCTGGAGGTGCACCAGCAGCCGGTGTATTCTGAAGATGGCAGCGCGTTCTTACTGCTGGCCGGCGTGCAAGATGGCGGCGGCCAGTACTACACGCATATCAAGCACGTGGACGTGCTGCGCCAGCGCATGGCGGTGCTGTCGCACGGGAAGGTGGAGGTCGCCGAGATCCTGGCCTGGGACCAGGAGAACCACTTAGTTTATTATTTAGGTGAGCAGTTCAAGTAATAATCTTATCTTACCAATAAATAAAAGTGGAGTGGCTGTCTGTGATATTGAAGTTATGGTCAATAATTAAATGGAATATAATATGTATATGACACCTAAACGTAATTAACCATTTTTAGAACTTTGTCGGTCTGTCTGCGTTTTTTTGTCGCGAAAAGACTCCGAAACTTCTGAACGGATTTTGATGAAATTTTCAGGGATTGTAGAGGGTACAATACGGTACAGTACAAATATACTTTATTGTTCACAGAGGTACAATAGTTATCACAGTAGTTGATACACGGAACAATATTGGACTAGAGGTGGTCTTATCGCTGAATAGCGATCTCTGTCAGATAACTTACGCCATGTTTTATCTCAATATCTCAAACGGTTTTTTAGTTATCCCCTTTCACTGTTTGAAATTTTCTGTATTTCGATATTTTATACGAGCGAAGTCTCGAACTCTCCCCAGTAACAAATTAATATGAACGTGTGTTTGTTGATTTGTCATTCTTCCACGCTGGAATATAGCGACAGATCGACGAGATGTGTTGCATACAGATAGTTTATGATCCGCAGAGTGACTTAGGCTACATTCTATCCCGGACAAATGTGCGGTTCCTGTACCACCACACAATGTACCACCACACAATATTCCGCCACATATTCTCTTTGGATACCTGGTAGTCATATCGTTCTCCGACGGTGATTAGCTGATTTACAATTAAAAACACACCCGATTTATTTTTCTTTTTATTAAAGGTTTAGACAAGAAAAGGTCGTTTATACCAAAACTGCATCCTGATATGGTCAACGAAGTGAATCAAATTAAGTATTTCGATTGATTGCAGTTGAGTGTTCATTGTTTCGACTAGTGAAATTGCTCGTGTTACTAACTCATCATTAGCTACATCTATTGCTACGCCAGTTCTCCTTAGAAGTCTCCTTTAGGACATTAACAAGTAAGATGCGTCAGAAGTGTGTGCCTTTGTGAACCTGTGTGTAACCGCAGTGTGGTCCTTGATTTGTTATTCATTATTAGCTTTCTTGAACGAAAATGGTCAGTTAAAAAAACGTTATCTTTACAGGTAGTGCAGACAGACCGGGTCAAAGACAAGTTTACGTGGTCCGGGACCCTAGTTACGGAGGAGGGAGTAACTCGGTGAGAGCTCGGGCTGAGAGGGAGGAACCTCGATGCCTGACGTGTGAACTGGCCGTGTGGCCAGCTCGCTTGCACTATGCCAACTGTTCCTTCTGGAGAGCGTCCTTTTCTCCCGCAAGACCGAAGGTGGGCATAACGCACTACGTGTTGGAGTGCGGAGGACCCGGTCCACCGCTGGCGGGGCTGCATGACGCTAGAACACATAAGTTGGAAAGAATATTGTATGACACGAGGCCTTATAGGTGAGTTACGGCAACTTTTTATTTCTTTACCTTAAACACTAACAGGACGTGCTATCTCCATAGGCGTTCGTGCGTGCTACGTGCTACGCCAAACGAAAATCTGTTTAGTGTGTGTAAAACAGAGAGTGTAGAAAGTTAAAGAAAGAGAGAAAGAAAAATTTTAAATAGGTTGACAGTGCAGTAATATCTTCTATTTGCGACCCAGCCTAGTGTAGTATTATTATTTTAAAGATTTAGATTGAGACAATCACGGCACGGGCAGAAGTTACTCGTGGTACAATTTCGGGACTATTACTGAGCTATGAAGGGCACGTCAAACAGTCGTCGTGAACGATGCCGCAAGGCAACGTTCGCTTCGGTGTATATCTATTTTTTTTGTAATAATTGCACCTGATAGTTACATTTTATAAATAATATAATATTATTTAAACCATGGACAGATCAGCGCGTCTCCGGGAGCTGGCGCTGCCGACGCGGCGCTCGTTCGACGTGCAGCTGAGCAGTGGCTCCAAGGCGCGCGTGCAGCTACTTCTGCCGCCCTCCTGGCGCGAGGAGCTGCGCGACGCCGCCTTCCCCGTTCTCGTCCATGTGTACGACATTCTTAGCCCCACAATACATCTTAACACCATACACTTTAGCTGCTGCGGTCGCCCTCCTAGCGCGAGGGGCTGTAACAAGCAGCCTTCCCTGTGCTCATCTATATGTAAATTATACCCCGATACATCATAACACGTCCATACATTTTAAGCTCATGCCACCCTCGTAAGCCTTGGCGAAGGCTCAGTCAATTAAGGATCATACGAAACCCGAAAAAGTGCCACACTCAGGTTTATAATTTCACTACAGATGTCGTTGTTGGAATGCTTAGAAATAGTTCAACATGCCTGATAACAGATGGCACTGCGGTGATATTACACCAGACTATCATAACACTATTGAGAATAAAATTCATTCATTTGTGTTCATTTCGTATTTTTAATATTATTGTTTGTCATTAATTGTATAGTATATTATTAATGTTTTACAGTTCTTGAGTAAGTAAGTTACAAGTGTATAATATTGTCGTGATTCCAGTGACGGCCGTCCCGGCAGTCAGCAGGTGACCGAGGAGTTCCTGGTGGACTGGGGCTCGTACATGTCGTCGCGCAACGACGTGGTGTATGTGAAGCTGGACGTGGCCGGCGCGCGGGGCCTGCCACGAGCTCTGCTGCGCGGCCGGCTGGGCGGCGTGGAGGTTGCTGATCAGTTAGCTGTTATTAGGTACGCTTTTGTTAACTCAAGAGCTAACGAAGATGCAGTTATCCTCATACTAAGTGACCACCGATGTCTAAGGCGACACAGACGACACAAGGAGTCGCCAGGGCTTCAGTCGCGTGGGCTGTATTTGCGCCTTTTATTAAGAACTCCGTGTAGAAACCGACACAGACTGCAGTGAGTACTCAACTCAACTGTAGGTTGGAAGGCAAGATCCGTTGCTATTTCAGTGTAACAGAAGTCGCTGATTTATTAACCAATGTAGGAAAACGTACTATTTTATGGTTTCTCCAGAACCAGGACACTTATATGTTGATATTTTGTAACACAATGTAATATCTTGCTAAATTACATAAGCTGTCAATCGGCAATATAGGGGACATCTTGCCCATGTTAAATTTTTTTTTATCTATAACAGTTTTTTTTCCTTTTTTTCAGATATTTATTAGACACATTCAAATTTTTGGACGTAACAAGAGTGGCGGTGTGGGGCTGGGGCTACGGCGGGTACGTGACCGCCATGCTGCTCGGCTCGCAGCAGTCCACGCTCAAATGCGGGATCGCGGTGTCACCTATAACAGACTGGTTATATTACAGTGAGTTACTAATTTCACGACACATTTATTTAAGTTTAGTTATTTATTTATTTACCGATTTATTTAAGTATTATTTATTTATTATATTATTTAAGTTTATTATATTATTATAGCGACACTTAAGCCGCTGCTGGGAGTAGGTACGTAGCTAAGAATAGAGGGCCAGTACGTTTTTCGGCTATCGTAGCCCCATCTAGCAGAAGCGCATCCTGTGGTACATCTACAGAAGTAAACTCCACTATACTATTTCCACTATCCTACTACTACCTACGGAACTCAATTCTAGTCAGGGTGCACGCTCATTTGCTTCAAAAACTCAAAAACTTTACCCTTGTCAGATGCGGCATTCACGGAGCGTATCCTCGGGCAGCCGTCCATCAACTACAAGGGCTACGTGGAAGCAGACGCGTCCCAGCGCGCGCACCACGTGCCCGCGCACGCGCTGTATCTCGTGCACGGCATGGCCGACATGAGCGCGCCCTACCCGCACGCGCTGCAGCTGGCGCGCGCGCTTACCGACGCCGGCGTGCTGTTCCGCTACCAGGTGAGCAGAGCTGAGTTACGTCAAGGTGCTGCCAAACTGTCTGGTTTTTAAATGTATCTCCCCAAGATACTCTTAGAATTTTTATTAGCCTTAAACTAAGGATTTAATTCAAAACTAAAGTGAACATGTTGTACAACAACACCATAAGACTACTTACTACTTTTACGTTACTTTCAGGCGTACGCTGATGAGGGACACGACCTGAAGGGTGTGATAGAACACGTATATCGCTCCATGGAGGACTTCCTTCGCGAATGCCTCTCCCTCGACCCCGAGGACACCAAGCTGCCTCCGCCCGACAGATAAGAGTGGCGGGCGCGCCGCCCACACGGCGAACGACAGTATTTGGCCCTCTGGTATAGACCAGAAAGTAATAAATTCATTGTAAATATGTATATTAAGATAATGCTTTAAAACGTGTTCCCTTTTGTTTAACCGGCATCGGGCTCGTGACTGTTTAATTCGAGAGCTACTTGTGATTAGCATAGAGGTTTGTGTCTTATGATAAAATCGGTCTGTACGAGGACTTGCATGAGTTTAATGTAATACGTACTTATTTAATAGACTAGATTTACAGATTTAGATAGGAAAACGCGACGTGAAGCTACAACGTTTAGATTAATTGAATTGAACTCTTCCTCATTGATATAATATTAAAACATTGCTTCAGCGACTATCGCCTTAACTATCGTATCTAACTTTTGCTATCGTATCTCGGAGACGATCAATTTATTGCAATTAAACATACCATCTCGTCATTAAAGTCCCAACTCATCAAAATAATGGACTAGCTCCGCTCGATGGTGTACTTTCAGTAACGACTTGTATCATTGACATTTTTACTAGAACGCAACTGAAATATCTTCAGTACTAGTATAAACTTTGATGATAATATCAAATACACTCAAATTAAAGAACGATTTTGAATCTCATAAAATATAGTATTCGAAATGATAACGAGTAGATTATGTATAAGTAGATTAAGTAATATTTCTCGTGACCCATTTAAAGCTCAAATGAGCGGTGTTAAAATGTTCTGTTGTAATAAATTGATCCTCAAGAGGCCGCTATCATCTTTACCAGAAACTAGATAGGAAACAATAACAAGAGATGGTCAAACTAACTAAAGAAATATATTATGTACTATTAATTGTCTATATTAGGTATTCATTACAAAAATTAGGCAAATTCTGCCATAAGATACAATAATTAATAAACGATGTAACTCCTCTGTTGATACCCATTGTGATCATACAATTATAGTGTGTCGAGCTTTCCCCTGGCTTTTACTATCCATTTTTACTACCTCTATCTAAGATATTAAGCTTTTCTACATCACTTCTTACAGTACTAAAATTCGAGTATTATCTGTATATTTTATGTTATTTGTAAAAGATGAGTATTAAATTATATCTCGTATTTATTATCATCGACATCGATGTTGTTATTAATTACATAAAATAATGAAGAGCTTATCATTTAGGGAAACTAGGTCTTTTACAACGTAGAATTTATGTTCAAAAATAATTCCGACTTTTAAATGTTATGTTTTATACAGTTTATCTGAGAGTACATATTTGAGATGAAAGTTTGGTACCCTCAATTTTATCGATGTAGTAAGTTATGTGTAATAAATGTTAATACATAATTTAAGTACTTATAATGTACCTACCTATCTTCACGGAAGCGGCCTATTTTTATATTTTGTTCGTATCAAAGTTTTTGTGTTTCATAAGCACTTTTGTACAATTTTGTACCCCCGTCATCTGACATGCCAAAAATTACAACATTATAAATTATATAAACAAAAATGTTTAACAAAATAGTTCTAATACATAAAAAGCTCTGCTGTGCCCCTATATCTTCTTTTATCAAACAGATTTTACTATCCGTTAATCTTTGAAAAAAACTAAAACATACTAAAATAATACTATTTCCTTTTTTTCTGAGTTTTTATTACTAGCTCTTTAAAATTTTAAAACTCGGAAGGTTGGATTTAGATTTTAATATAGTACTGATTTAATCGATAAAATTAAGTGAACTAATACACCTTTAAAGTGCGCAGCAAGTCATTCTGTATAAGCATAGCGCTATTGAAATAATACCTCATATAACAATGTTATAATCATATATATACGAAAACAGATGAATCAGCATTGTATAGTTAATAATTGTAATGTTTAGAAATGAAGTGACCTTGATCATCCATAACCTTAGCTGCTTTCGCTCCATCATTATACCTACTAAAGACATTAAGTATATACTTGAGTTTTTATTTGAATAATTTAAGAGAAAACCATATTATTCAAAATCGATACCTACCATGCCATTAAGAATTTAGTACTCGAGAACATCAGTTGAATTATCGATCAACACTTAATCAACACTAAAGATTTTACTATTAGAAATAATAGACGTTGCCTAAACTAATTAGAAAGCTAAATAAATTGCATTATCTACTCGTATTGTGTTTAAATTTCATTATCGAATTGAAACTCGAGTATAAAATACGTGGTGTACTTAGTTTTAAGGCCGTGTTGAATATTTATAATGTTATTCACCTTATAATAATTTATTATTTAATATGTAGTCCAATATCCGCATGTAAAATCGATATTTTGTATATGACACTACTTACTTAGTTATATTTTTCTGATTTTATTTATGCCATCAGATTGGAATTCTTTACAGTTTTATTCTATAGATGAATAAGAAACATCTACCAAATGTGTAAAGTTTGGATAGTTCAAATATCAGTTTTCTTATACAAAAGATCGGTATTTGAATTGTACAAATAACTTCGATATTACCTTTATTTTTTAGTCACATTATCCCATATTTGCTTTAACACGTTAAAAAGAAATATTTATAATACCTACTTTAATTTATACATTATTTAATTCTTTATCTTACTTGGTTTTCATGGCATGTTCTAATCGCCTTGAATTTTAAAATTTTAAATTAAGTTATTAACTCACTGTGTTATATTGGTACCTAAGTTATAAAGTTCAATAAAATTAACTTATAAACTATGTAAACTGACTCGATCTTCAAAACTCAAAATGTGTATTTTGAGAAACGATCATGTATAAAGTAGTATATAACTGAGCTACTTATTCGCCATTTAAAATTATGATGTAGTCAGTCACTATCACTGTAAACATACAATAATAAAAATGTATAAGATGTAACAAAAAGGGCTGTCTGTACATTACCAAGTGACTTATTTTAACGTAGTTTCTGAAAATCGTAGAAACTTTCGTTGAGTCGCAGTAGTAATGTGATATTGCCCCGAAATAAGTCGGCGGTATTGTAAAATTGAGTACCTAATACCTACTTAATGAAGATTATCATTGTTAGAACATAACGTGTACAGCATAGCCTCTAGGCAGTGCCCTTTAGAAAATGTCTACGAATGACACAATTGTTGTTAATTTCTAAGACAAAACTAGATAATTCGTTATTGTTGTATAGAGATAAACGTCTGCCGATATTTGTTAAGTGTTATCGGATACCTGCATAGGCGCATATCGTACATTCCATGTTTGTGAAGACTGCCAATTTGGTCTAAATTTTACAATTAAAATACCTACGATACGTCGATGAGATTGATTTCAATTGCCGTTATGGTCTTAAGGATGCTGTGATTCTTCTATTGCATAATTTTAACGATATTGTATAAAATTATGAAACCTACATCTTGATATTACGTAGGGCCTAGTCAAATCGAATTCGTTGTAATTATTAAATATAATCCTATAAGGTAAACGTTATTTTAAGTATTTTGGAAAATCTTCCATAAACAAAATAATAACAATATTGCTTTATCTCCAAGAATATATTTAAACAAGATAGACAATATGATTCGGACACGTGTACGTCACGGCCACGCTACATTTGAGATAATACTAGTAATTATAAAACGAGAGAGTTCGGAAACCGGGTGCTTTAACTTTACATCATGTTATATGTATTGATTTATTTAGCAAATGTTCTCTAGTTATACAAAATACATATGACTTGCTATTGATGGAATGCCCTGTGCGTTAAAATTGAGTGGGAGGGCGATAGGTACTGCCTAGCGTTTAAGTATTAAGAGCATAACGCACCTTTGCTAGGCGAAGGCTGCTGATACATTAATTTATAAGGATATAAAACCCATTTAATCTCAAGAAGATCTGTTCAATAAATGTGAGGTTAATTGCAGAGAACACCAATTTAAATCGTGTAGTTTTATAGGTACAATAATATAAAGTGAATGGTTGTTACTAAATCTTAGCACGGAAATCGATCTACTAAATTGTTTCCACACCGCTTCTCCCTTTGACGATTTTCTTTCGTAAGGTTTGTAATCCTTTAGTCTTCCAGTGTAGCGAAAGCTTCCATACCGTAAGAATAACATAATTACTCTTGGGGCAAGAAAGTAGGAACTATGTGATGACTGTGTCAATTATTTCCCCATTCCAACTCTGATCCTCTACGTTCAATTATTTTATTACCTCACTTGAAATACATTACTCAAACTTAGTTTAGACTTTGTCCTAGTTTTCCCCAGATTCAATGGATGTGGTATAGATGTGAATCAGTATCGCTGTGTATTAGTAACCCCTGCATAATGCTAAACTGTACTCGACAAATGCGTGTAGGTGTTTATAATATTTCACAAATCCTATTAATTTATTATAAAATTATAATTTAACCAAACATGACTAAATAACAATCTGCTTTGCCCGCGGATAATTACCAAATTACTTACCAAGCTTTCCTCCCAAATGCTATGCTATGAAAATTATCCTGCAGAACAGATTGATTCATCATCCTCATCGTGACAACCCATCACCGGCCCACTACTGAACACAGGTATTCTCTCAGGATGAGGAGAGTTAGGCCATAGTCCACCACATTGGCCAAATGCAAATGGCCCGACTTCACTATTCTTTAGTTCCGGATAGCTTTTGATTGATCGAGCCTCACTCCTCTTCACACCAATAGCGTGACGTCGAGTAATGTAATGAGGTAATGAGTATTAAATTACAGTTCATTATTATTATTTTTTTATTAGAACACAATGTTGTGTCACTATGAAATAACTGATTTTCACATAAATCTGATTAAATGCACTAGACCCACTGACGTTTAGTACAAAAAAATAATCATATTTCAAAACGTTCTTGTGTCGGAATGAAAGCCTTGAATGTAGTTAACAGGTATAATATATAATATTTATTACATGTCTGGTTAATTAACTCAACCTTTTTTTATCGTTTCCACTTTTAAGGGACGTCTTTCAATGTGGGTGTTATCACTGATGTCGAGTACAGTCGCGTTGCAGAGTAGTGTCCGCCTTCGTAACTTTAGAGTGCCGCGGATTGCTCTTTAGCGGTTAGATTGGTGGCGAGTGCGATGTTGAACACAATAATTCTAAAATATCAGATCATTTTTCAATTTTAACTATAGTAAACACCTCGAGAACTCCGCGACAAAAACATTAACGATGCAGTATGAGAACGCGCAGAACTAAATACTGGCCAAAAATTTACATAGATCTATGTAAAACCAATTACTGTGTTCGATGACGCACTCTTCGATGGCCCTAGAAAACATAATTATATTCTACGTTATTGTTAATCAGTGTTATAAATCTTATCGTCTCGTTTAAGAGTTACAGTGTTGTATAGATTGGTACGTTTTATTTGTAAATTCTGAGATTATTCTGTTATTATTGTAAAGTTTCTTTTAATAAATAAAATTTTCATAATCGTTTATTGTAGTGTTTTATTTATTAAGTATAAGTGCAGTGCAAGTACCAAGTGCACTATTTGCCAGGAGTTTTGAATTGAGCCTCGCTGGTGCTGTTTTGGGCACACGAGTGATCAGGGTTATTCCACATTTCGGCGCTGCGGAAATAACGTTCCAAATGTTCATTTTTGGATGTGACGTCCGACGCGCTCATGTAAGCATCACACGTTGTACTGCTGAAGGCACTGTCGGAGTTGCAATTCGTACGTGATAAGTTTCGCATCAGCTCATAATGTGAGAAATTCATTGACATCATGGAAGTACTGTCTGCGCCATGATTGTAATTGGGCTCGGTCAAACTGTCGATAAACATGTGTGCTGAGGCCAAGCCATTCCTTACTGGACTCGTATGCGCAGTGCTTGAAGAAAAGTCACCGTCAACCAGTTTACTTTTCTTTAGTCGACCTAAGGCTACGTCCAACGACCGCACAGCTTCGTTTGAATTGAAAGACTTACGCTTTGCCGGTTCAGTTTGGAACTTGGTCGGTGGTCCAGTAATGTATGACTTCGCTTTATTTACTGTTTTCTTTTCATTAGACATTGCAGTAGTTTCTTCCATGTTGTGTTGTATCGATAATTTAAAAAAATTGTCAACATCACAATAATAATAGAGTCAACATGAAAACATGGACTTTTAAATAAACGTCTTAAAAACGATCTCCATGCCAAAAGACATTTTGAACTTTTTGACGCCGTCAATTAATTTTGATTAATATCAAAAATATTAAGGTTTTGAGTTGGTATAGGTAATAACTATGGTAATACTTAACCACAGCATAAAGAATTAATTGTGATGTAAAAATTTTTAATAACAATTTTATTAACATACGATATTATTTAGTAAATTGCGCAAAATATTGTAATATCTTATAAATTGTGCTTCTGGAATAATTTCGTCTTCTTAATAGTTTGACTTAAACGCCATCTAGTTAAACAATGCGCTCTATGTAGCGTGGTACAGTGACATGAGTTCAAAAAGCTTGGAACCTATCGTGAGTGTGAATTGTGACTTGATCAAGAACAGTTCAACTTATGGTGCTTGTGATATGTAGCAACAGAGGGCGCTGTGCAATGTGATCATTTTAACTCCCAATCCGTCATTAGATGTCACTACATTACATATTATAACTACTCCCTGTACATAAATTCGCTAAAGCGCGACTGTGTACTGCTCCGTAACTCAAAAATTATTTAATTTTGGGTAATTTAATAATTTGATATCGACAAATTATACTACTTTCGCTTAGTATTGCGATACTTTATACTACGCATCACGAAATTATGCTACAAATAGTATAATTATACTACGAAATCCAACCCTGGACTGTTATTACACATCATAACTGCCCGGGTAGAGGAGGAATAACCCAGAGGCCCGAAGCCCTCTTCATCGCTTGAACTGCACAAGCCGCGTAGAGGGTAGAGTCTCCGTCGTCGTCGTCTCTCTACATAGATCGGAAAAATACTTTACCATTTACCGTACCAAATTTATAATAAACATCAAAATAGTTCAACCATTTGATATTACGGTTCAAATTAGTTTTTACAACTAATTATTTCATAAAGTCCCTTAGTATTCTTTATACACGAGAAAGAATCCACGTTAGCCTACCAAAAATTAATTCTAAAATTATGCACTAAATCTTTTTGGTCCACGTTAAATGTTTGATGTTGTCATTCTCTCTGTAACCTATAACTTTCTCCGTGACACAAACATGACTCAAACCATAAATAATATACTCAAATTATCTCTCTACCAAATTCTATGATGATCGGTTGTATTTTCTTTTTTTTAGTATATTATCTATGGGTTCTATGTTTTTGCCGTCACCGCATATCAAACAAACAAACAAATTTTCGCATTATTTCGAAGTAAGATTTTTTTTTGTAAATAAATGAAAAAAAATATATTGTAGAAAAAATTATAATCTCATCCTAAAAAGTTAGCTCGAATGATTTTTGAAGGTATGTAAGAGTCGCAAAGCGCTGCGGCGGTCGGGGCTAGGGCTTCGATCTCTACCTTCACTCCGCCGGCGCACATAGCTTGTAGTTCTTCTTTGATATGAGACCCTGTCAAATTAATAAGATTACTAGCTTTTCATAGTTTTTCTAGTTTGCCGAGATAGCTCTCAGATGACACGACTTTTCTTACTTATTTATATCTTTATAAATTATAGCCTATTTATTAGCTGTTGCGTTTAAAAGTATCCTACGCCCTTCTCCGTTATGAAAGCTATCTCACGACCTAATTCTATGAAGATCGGTTGTATGGTTTAGTCGTGAAGACGTATCATACAAACAAACAGGCTATATCACTGCAAAGTAGTTTCCATCCTTACAAAACGAATTTATAATATTCGTAGGATAGGATAGGACGTAGAACGTTGTTAAAACACCGCATTTAAATTAATAGATCAACCAAAACTTCATCGTCAAATTCACGGTCAGACAAAGTACAAACTGTTATATTCTACAGAACCTATTGTATCGGGGTTTACCAATGGGAGTATCCAGGTATGGTCTTTTCATAAGTGCTGCTAATTTACGTTTGTCTAGGGTTGTCAGCGTTAACCGAGCTTCGGTCGGAACCAGAGTGGTGACGTCGCTGTGACGGGTTCCTAGCAACAGCAAGGAGCTGCACGCGAGGGACGATGCGAGATGCGACTGAGCCTGGAATTGTAAAAGCTTAATACGTATTTGTACAACTTATCGAGTTTACCACTTTCTGCTAAAAACAACATTATTACGTCTTCACAAAGCTCAATTTAGCTACCATAATTGACTTACTAATGTTTTTTGTTCTGTTTATGGACACTAGCAACACCTAAGGAGTCGCCAATGCGTCGGTAGCCGTGCAGGAGAGCTCCTTTTGCGCCTTTTTTTAAGAAAAAATGTTATAAGTCCACTGAAAAAACCATAGACGGAAGCTCATCCCACAACTTAGGCGAGTGCGGCAAAATGATTGCGCCAACCGTTTGAATGACCGACAAACGAACGACAATCGCACTGAACACTACCACTTTGATTCTATCAACCAAAGAACACTAAAGCAGTATTCTCCAAAAGTGGGTTGCAAACTGATTAATTAAGTAAGATCCATTAATTGAATTTCTTTTTCTCTTGAATTGAATTCATTATTCCAGTGTTGTTCTTACCAGAGAGCCATATTTGTAGGTAAGAAATATCTCGTAGCCGTGCGGGTCGTAGTCTACAAGCGCCAAAGCCTTCAGCCGCAACTCTTTCACAAGTCGACACACAAGTAGACGAGTGCAGACGTCTGGGTAGCCCTTTCCCTTTAGTTTGAATGTTTTTAGGTAAGACTATAATATTCAATATGATATGGTCTACGGAAGCGTTCATGGTCGCGCGACTAGTGTCAATCGTAACTGATTGATGAGTTAGGCTGCGCTGGTCTCGGCAGTTGGATGGGTGACCGCTAGTGGCATAATTTATTGACGCATCCGTGCTTCGGAGTGCACGTTAAGCTATCGGTCCCAGCTGTACACGTGAGATAGCAGTCGTTAAGCCTTGAAAAACTTCCGACACTCGGGTTGGCTACTAAGCCCTCTACCGACCCACATTGGAGCAGCCCTGCAGTGTGTCGTTATCATCTTTTCGTTTTATCGAATAAATCGTTTATTGACCTACTTGTTACGGGATTCATAAAATATGTCATACCAAAGCTAGTTGCCAGAAGAAATAACTCAAATCATTATATAAACTTTGTTGCCCGTATGTTTAGAGATGTAAATAATATAATACATACAGTTATAATAATGACCGGACCGAGTCTTATTAAAGCGCCTTCATCGAGTAATTTCTGGAAAATTGCATCTTTTTCGACTACTAAAATATACTTGGCTGATGATTTGAATTCCTGAATCCCATTTATATCTTGGGGTAGTAATGTGCCTGTCAAAAAAAACTATATTCATCAACAATATTGTTCGAAATAAAACTGGAAACATTTACACTGAAGCGATGATAGCTGAGTTGTTAGACTTTGGCCTCCTACTCGGTGGGTCCGGGGCTCAAATCCCAGGCACGCACGTACCTATGACCTTTCTAAATGATTTGCGTACCTACGAAAATAATCAACGCATGCGCCAAACAACATTTTGATATTTATTTACAAAACTATTCGACGGATTAATAAAATGGTTTTGTACATTTAAGAAATGATTATTTACTATGTGTTAAAAAGAATCTTTCAAGCAGTCGTATTTTCTTTCTTGTGATACTTAGATCATATAGTCAAGAAACATATTATGTTCAAAAATTTGGTTAGCTATAAATGAAGGAAATCTAGCGCCGAGTTCTAGTGTGTGTCCGTGTCCACCTTACACAGGGATTGCTACAAACTAACAATTAAAACAAGCGAAAATGTGTAATAGCATCAGACTATCCGCACACGTTTGGGTGCATATACGAGTCGAGATAGAGAGAGAGCCGTAGTTGTTCCTGCGCCTAGCGTTTGCACGGAACAACACCACCCGATCCGAGCGTAAGTAGGCAGTGGCAATAGACTAGTGCGGCCGAGTGACTCTTTTCGCATTTACGGAGGTACTGAAACTACTGCGGGGAGGTGAATGTGGCTTATTTACGTAGTCTTATTATTACGAGGCTTTGCCCGTCACTCTGCCTGTGTGAAATTCCCTTATGTATCCCCACAGGAACCGTGCATTTTTCTAGGATAATAAGTAAACTGTGTCTCTCTCTGGTAAATCTCTATGCTTAAAATCGTCGTACCGTCGCACTTTTGCAGCGTGAATGAATGACAAACCAACAAACATACTTTCACATTTATAATATAATAGTGTAAGCATCAAATTATATTTCAGCCTCACCTCCCATCATCGTACAATTTATAATACTCCCGTCTCTACATTTCATGACAAGAGGTCCTGCTACCAGGCCTTTAGCAGTGGCGATGATTCCGAGGCTCCAGGGCGGAGTCTCCAACAGGCAGCACACGTCTCGCACGCCGACGTCCAGATTGCGTTGGTTGCGAAATCTAGCCACGTTTTGGTAAAACAATTCCCTGTGAACGATTACATAAATGTACTTACATAATATGTGGTACAGCCTAGAGAACGTTACAAGAGAGTAATAAACATTAATAACAATATATATATATTTTTTAAAACAGTCTTCGAAACTACGAAATAATAAAAAGTAATAATTTTGTTTATACACGTAATATTTTAAAGTCATGCCGTCACACATACAGTGTCACAATAGGTGGACTAAGAAAGTATAAAAAAGTTTTTTTTTTTTTGTTTTCTTATTTTAAAGTATCATAGCTCGCATAGTTATTGCATAGATATACCTTGTTTATCTAATAATAGTTAATATAATTGTTTACCTTCTCGTTACCGTTAGATTCTTTACGAGTAACTCGTGAACTTTGCTCAGTACAAAGACAATTGCATTAAATCTAGTTCTATCGCCAGTGTCCGAGTATACAACTGTCGTCATTTTAGCATCTTTGACTGCTTTAAGTGAAACCCTGAAAAGTATTGATGCAAATTAAGGTCATTAATAGAATTATATTATTGCTTATTATATTAAAACTGCTGTTTGTTAGTTTTGCAACTGCGTTTTGTATTTAGCGACCAAGTGGTCATGATTTCGGCCTCCTACTCGGAGGTCCGAGGTTCAAATCCCAGACCTATAACTTTTCTTATTGATGTGCTATTTAAGTACTTGAATATCATCTGCTTTCGGTGAAGGTGCATCGTGAGGAAACCTGCATGACTGAGGATTCTACATAATGTTCTCAAAGGCATGTGAAGTCTTCGAATTCGCACTTGGCCAGCGTGATAGAGTCATGCTGAGAGGAAGCCCGTGTTCAATAGTTAAAGGTGGTGGTCGGTGATAGGTTGTGATGATGATGATGATGTGAAAAAATTGTAATAATATTAGGTAAATACCTATCTAAATCAAAAATACAATTGCTCCATAATGTTTGGTTTCTTAAAATCAACTTTGGGGGATTGCGTGTGCTAGCACTTTCGTTGACTTTTTCTAGAATATCTTCAATCTTTTTTAAAATAGCTTTTTTCTCGTCATTTATCACTTTCAAAAGTAAATGTGATTCATTCGAAATATCTGCACAAAATAAATCAAGTTTAATACAGATTTAATACGTATTCTTAAATATGATATATTGAATACATTATGCACCGTGTATATTTCCAATATTCTTACCTTTTACTGTAAATCCAGTTTGTTTTAAGAGCTGGTGAACTTCGCTGAAACCTAGCTTCCTTCCGGGTAGTAAATAATTGTTCAAATTTTCCCCCCTTCCGCTACTATAAAGTTTATTCAGTGCAGCTACAAGTGTTTGATCTTGTTTGAAAATAGATACCGGATTTGCTTCTACGTCCATACTATGCAGCGTCAATGGGTCTTTGTTCAATAAATCCATCCTAAAAACTGTCTGATGTCTTAAACAACCTTCAAAGCGACTATAATTGACAAACAAATCCGATGGATCTCCATTAAAATAAACCACCGGCAAAAGTAGTGATGATCCCTACCTACCTAGTGGCGAGATGTTTATCAACCGCAAACAATAACACCGTCACAAAACGGAGCTCGTAAAGGGCCCGGAGACAATAGGTCGGATCCTCGAGGGTTTTTACGAAGTCGAGCGAAGAAGCGAACGGGACGAATTCGTCGTCGGTGGCGCATCCGATTCGAGCGCACTGAAAAAATGACACAATAGATATAATCGGGAGATAGTCCACGCAGGCGTCTCGAGGAGCAGATGACACGGCGTGACGACCGCACAAAAGGCGTGAAGTGACGTCATAATAGCCTCGAATTATCGCTCCCTCTTGTCTCAGGCAAATATTTAACAGCAGCCCCGTTTTTGTCCTCCTTCTTCGGCAGGAGATCATAAATTACCGGGTTACGGCAGACAAATGATGCAGACCGTTACCGCAGCCGCTTTGTTATACGTGACGTATTGCAACGAGGTGATGTTTATGTCTTATTATGGAGGTCGATTTGAAATATGGTTTAACTTCGAAATTCCTCGTAACTTATGCAAGTTTACGAGAGCCGCTGTTATTGAAAATCGTTTATCTTTTCTATCAATCTACCTAATATTAGATAGCTAAGTACCTACTTTAAATAGATATATTATTCTGCGAAATACTGGAATCTTCAGAAAGACTCCTAACTAAGACTTTATAGTAAACTGTTTCTAGCAAATGTAATTAAATAAAGATTAAGAAATGAAACCTTCTGTATGCAAACCCTTCTGACAAATAAAAATTAAAAAACATTCTGCCTACGTCCATACAGAAACCCTAAAACCCTAAAATGAATAACTGCACCTTGTATTACGCAAATTAACACTTGAGGTGTGAGAAACGAACTCTTGAAAAGAGTTCCCATTGCCGGCCGCGAGGCACCCCGGAACGTCTCGATAGCATCAGCGGGTGACAGCCCGCACAAATACCATACAAATTGCTCGATGACTCCTTCAATTGATTGTTGCAATTATTCGGCGAACCCTTTCGCGATACTGCGACCACGGAAGGTGAGAATTATTTTATCTATCGGTCGATCTCGAAGCGAGCGAAACTCTTTGACGTTTGAGGCAATCGAACAATACGGTTGGGAGGTCGCCGCGGGATGGCTCCCGCTTGTTCGCCGTTAGTTTTTGTCACGATCTCGCTACAATTAAAGTCATCGAGATAACGCTGCCGTTGTTAGTTTTCTTATTTACGATCATAATTTAGTATATTTTCGTTAAAATATCACAGAAATTCCGCTATTGTACCATGGATGGTGGCATATTCAAGATTTACTTGTATCGTTGACATTGCTATTGTTTGAATGTATTAACCAAATTCCCACAAAATCCGCCTCTCGAGTGGTCATCGGAGCGGAAGTAAAAGTAGCATTTATTAAACAGGGATAAAACAGTGGTCACATTGTGCGTGTGGCGAGTGGCAGCGTCGCAGCCGCGGGGCGCCGCGGGGCGCCGCGCCACAATGGGCCAGCATCGCGCTATCTCGATGGACGATACGTTGCCGCCTAATTGACTGCTCAAACGTTATTTTAATACTTTTTTGTTGAAGTTGAATTAAGTTCACGATATTTTGGCAATTGCATACTCAGCATTACTAATTAATGGTAGTACCGCGACTCTACGTCAGTAGCTTTAATACATTGCCTCCAAACCTCGATGTATTATTTTATTACATTAAACATGTAATCAAGGCCCCAAATATAGGCTTTCACGCAAAGATTACTCCTGTGGATGCTTCGAAATTCAGAATATCGGGGTGTATAAGCTTGAAGTGTCTTTTTAAGTAACATTTAAGATAAAAACTCCAAAACGTCGTATACCTTCCAATACTGAATCTGAATGTTGTACTACTATTTCACGTATCGTATCGTTAATAACAAAAACTAAACGATTATTTAAGAAAAATACTTAAGTATAGTTGAATGAGGCCCACATTCTCGCGATGTCCCCGCGATTCGCAACAGTTTCTCACGTGGAGTGGCTACTTCGCTTTATGCACCAAACAATGGAAGTAAGTTCACGAATACGACTGTTTATTGCTGAAGTGGTTGCCATTGCCATGCTGAGGACGGTGGTTCATTTGTTTAATTATTGTTTCTCGTGTAAACGATCGTTCTAAATTTTCTTTAACCACAGGTTTTGTCGTTTTAGAAAGTTCACAAAAATGTAAAATAGTAGTTCAATGTTTTTTTTATTTTTGTAACGTACATACCTAATATGTATTGATAGGCACCTCTGCCAAGAATTTTAGATATTTTTCATATTGGTCATATAGACGACATTAACGCGGTATTATGCGCCTAAAACTTTAAAATATGTGGCGTATTCCACCTGTGCCAGTGCATTCGCATTCGCAGGAACCGTTTCGCATATATTATAATTTATAGTTAGAAATATATGGAAAATCATACCCATATTTTTACTACACTAATAATCTAAAAACATTATGTTTTGTAATGAGCAAGATTCTAAAATCTGAGTTAAATATAAGTATGTAACTATGTATAGTCCTACCCCGGCAGTTCGGCAGTGAAGTGGCGTCCCGTCGCGACCTTATATTGCCCTGGTCCTTTCCCACCCCACTCAACCCCGCAATATGCTCCAGGATAAATTTACATGTAACAAAGCGAGTGTCACATATTATTAAACTTTATAATTATGCAATCCATTAGATTTATAGCCGAAAAACAATAGTACTCGAATGCATTTAACCCTTTTGTTTAATACAGACGCAATGTCGACGAAGTGCGTTGATCATTTAGAGGGTAATTAATAGGAACGTTCTCAGGGTATGAAAGAGATGTAAAAGTTTTGTGATAAGTACAATGTGCGCAAAAAAGGAAGCATTAACAATAATAACCTTTCGTTTATCTCTTGCAATTAAAATATTTAATTAGTGTTCAATTCCGTTTATTCCAAATAGTTCTGTTGATCCTGTTGACAGAACAGAACTACTGAGATAATTTTTTCTCACTAATCACCCCGCGAGATACTAACTATATATCAAAACGATATTTATGCTTTACTTTGATATTTTCTGTAATAGCCAATGAACGAATACTGCTCATGGATGCTTTGCGTAAGCAAATACGTTAGATGCATTTTTATATCATTTTTATACAGAATAATTTTTTAATAATTTGAGTGGGCGTGGATCGCCAAAAGTGAAACTACGAAAATCAACAAAATACGCTTAAGTATCAATCCCTCAAGAAAATCATAGTGCAGTCCCAATTTCTAGGAGAGACCCAACCATAAGACAATAAACAAAAGTACACATAACGAAACGGTTCGCGCAATCTTTTTTGTTGTGGGATGAGCTTCCTTCTGAGGTTTTCTCAGTGGACTATGACATGGGGTTCTTCAAAAAAGGTGAAAAAGGAGCTCTCCTTCCGGCCAACGACGCGTTGGCGACTCCTCTGGTGTGGCTAGTGTCCATAGGCGACGGTGACCACTTACCATCAGGTAGCACGTCTGCTTGTTCGTTGAGCTATAATTTATTAAATAAAAAACGGATAAATTTTAACGATATTAGGGTAGGTACCGGATATGTTTAATGTACGTGTGCATCAAAGTAGTAGCTACTGGTAATAAATGTAAAAGTCGGTGATAGCGCGTGAGTTGCATTAGAAGCGGCCAGCTGGCCCCGCAGGTGGTATTAAAGTAACTAAATCCTGGAACAAATACATCTTCTCAGTAAGTCCGTATAGGTTATAAAATAAATATTAAAGTACTTATGTACTTAACTTACATCATACACTCATTACTCACTCAAAATAATTGATATAAAATTAAAATTCAGTTTACATATAAAAATTGGGTACTTTACCAAGTTTCGTTTTAATTATCCTTTCTTTGTTCCCGTGAAATTGACATCCATTTATGAATTCTTAGGAAATAAAACTAGTAGGACAGTTTACTTAAAACGGGTTCATACAGTGCAATCGTTCGTTCTTGGCGCCAATTCTACCATGTTTTCTTCTGGATTCATAACAGATGATTAATTGACGCAAGTGATTTAAATTTGGAATCATATCCTTTTTAATCATTTCATTACATGGTAAGCGTTTTATCTACGCTTAGACCATTCAACCGATATCCACGTCAAATTGCTACAGAGACGTGCAGCAAAATACTAATCTATAAATTTAAAAAAACAACAAAATCCCATAGAGTCACAAAAGTCATCGATATCGGTACATCGGTCGTTATCGGGCGCGTGCTGCATCCACCTTCTGCCCACGTGTCCCCAATAAGATGCATATCAGTTACAGTCACAGCTGTCCGTTGATACTACTACTCGACTTAAAATAATTTCGAGTTTAAGGATAAGTACAGAATTACTAAAAGCCGACTAAAATTATAAATGCAAAAGTTTGTAAGGATGGATGGATGTTTATAATACCTATAAGTTTGGTACTCAATCATGTAAAAACTACTGAACGGATGTTTATGAAATTTTCTGTGGAGATGGCTTGAATCCTGGAAAAGGACATAGTCAACGATTTTTTTTTAAATCATAGCCCAAAGGGTTTGAATTGGGAATGATCATTTGTATGGAAAAAAACATTTTAAGGGTCCAGGTTTGAATATCGAGCTAGATAACAATAATACTTATGAGAGGTATTGGACATGTGTCCCATGCAGGCCTTCCAAATGGTCGGATCCACATACATCTGGGACCCGTGAAAGTCAAAAGAGATACAAATAGTAATAAACATAATCTTTATTTACAGGAATACATCCGTAAAAAAACATCCATAGGTAATACAGAATTACACAAGGCAATATTAACACAACAAAAGAAAATAAATACTTGAATAAAATTTTCAATTGTAAAGTAGTGATCAAAATGATAATTGGATTTATAAAATTGTGTATAGCCAATATAGCCAAGCGTCGCTGGTTGGACCAAACATTTAATAATCCAAGTGTGATTTTCCATCAAAACTCAAATAACTATAGATCAGATATAGAAACAAAACAGGTATTTGCACATAAAGACATGCAGAAATCACAAGTACTTAGGGACTAAACGAGTAGGTACCTAGATATAATCAGTTCCACTTACAGTGCACCTGGCCTCCTTGTGAGCTCCCATATCACTACCCATAATGAACGACCGAGTTTAATATAATGCAGAATACAGTGAGAGATGCAAAAGCTCTAGTGCCATATTTGTTAAGTAAGCAACGCCAATATCGACCAGTTTTGTATAATTATGAACGTTAATGACAATTATTCATTTATAATTAAGTGTTGCCTGCGTCACTCGCGTAAAATTGGCTCTTTCCAAAAAAATCAGGTACGTGTAGTGTAGTATCAGTGGTGTGTATGATGTGTACACGCACAAGAAGTAAAAATTTGGTGGTATGGGTCGTAAATAAATTGAAAACGAATTCTAAATTACTAGAACAATATCCGTACAGAGACGAATACATTATGGTATGTTCCTCCGAAAGAACGAGCTGGTCCCAGAAGAATGATTGAAAGAAACTATCACCGTTCAGCTCATTCATTCGGAAAGTGTACGATTTTTTTTTTAAACTGAGTTAATACCCAATTTTTTACGTAGCTTACCTTAGGATGTATCTACTCCAAATTCGTTTACAAAATAAGCTTAATAAAAAAAATACATACAAAATAAATTAGTATGTATCTTGGCAATTGTGAACGATCGCTCAACCAACAGAGGGTAAGCGAGTGGATCCCCATCTATTTGTTTTGCATTCATGAGCTCACCCTCTTTATTACGAACACTCATCGCTACGGAATTTGTATCACAATTCTTTGAGGTAAAAATTATGTCGTAGTAACCGTCCGCGAGTCTTATGAAAATAAAGAAGACATTATAAAAATTGTAAGTGTCAACACAAAAAACTAGTTAAAATTCCCAGTTGGAGTGGTTTTCCAAAACATTTAATGCCGATGTCTAGCAAAACGTAAATAAAGGATGTCAGAAATATCTTATGTTTGTCTTAGGCACTGTTCAAAAAACCAAAACCATAGACATAAAACAGTAAAAACAAAAAAACTCAATTTAAAACCAAATCTGACAGTGAAAGTCCAACGATTACAAACTCTTGCTTTTGTTATGGTTTTGGGACAAATTGATGGAAGGAAGTTTTTGATGGAGACTCGATAAAACATTGTTTTCTTTTTTTCAGATCTACAATCTAATCAAGCCTTTCGATCGAAGACGCAGTGTAGTACGTCGAAACATGAGGTTTCATTTAGAAGACAAGGTTGTGAGCAGGACACCTACGTCCAACCAAAAATGCTCAAACGACAAGTCAGATATAGATGTCGACAACTAAGTATTCAATAACTTTTCTGTATGAACAATTGCAATTTTCATAACGGGAAAATAAAAAAAATAATAAGCACGTAACAATCAAGTTTTTTTTATTTGACCATCAATTGTGCGCCGTCGTCGAGTGTGGGGGAGGGCAGAATTCCCTCACACCTCGCGTCAGCTGGCGATCCTCACCCTCCTGCTCTCTATTAACTTCAATTGAGCCCGACAAATTTACATGAACTACGTGGCCACGAAACAAGTGGGAAATAGCTTAAGCACGTTTTTTTCCAAATATTTCTTTAGTTACTTCGTTTATTCTGTTGTTTAATGAATATAAGGAGTCATATTTTACAATTAACAGTTATGTTTATTTATACTTTTATACAAAGATATAAAATACCCTGACCTACTAGTTTAAAAATGTCACAGAGGATTTTTATTTTATGGCATCCTTATTCTATCATTCGCGCTTTGGAACAACTATGGATTCGCGGCACGCCAATTTCGTGGCCCCGATGCACTCGTGTGCCACCCGCGCCATATGGCTGGACCTACCCGACTCAAATCGCTATTATATTGCTTTTAATTGATAACAATTTAAATATATTTGATGATTCACACTTACAAACCTCATTATTATTCATCGAGTCATTATCTCCGTGTTCGCATTTTACCAAAATGATGCTATCTTAAGCACGAATGTGTTTTACCTTTATATTATTGTCGTCACGCTACTAAAATTACTAGTTTATAATTCTCTAGAAGTATTATTGCCACCACTATGCACCAGTTAAAACGCTTACACTAAGCATACAAGCAACATTCACAATGAATAGTAGTAATGTTGTAATGTTACAATGATATTAATCCCGGTTGATGCCAATATTTATAAAAAATATAATATAAAATATTTATTTTATTAGGTACGTATTTAGTCCTCATGGCTAAATTGTAACACCTATACATATAATAATGGCAATAAATGTCGAGTACCAGAACTTTCTGACCGACATAAAAAGCTACTTCCTGTCCGAAATAGATATGGCGGTAGTACTTCCCCAGGTTGAAATAACCATATCTTTACCCTAGTTTTTATTCGTAGAATAACAGTAAACCCACGGTATTCTAAAAATGTCTATAATTATGATAATAAGTGCTCTTCTACCGCAATATCGAATTTCAGTCGCTAAGTGAGTAGAGTACCGTCAGAGGGAAAAACACGATCGATGGATGACCCCGTTATCGTTACGCCGATAGAGCGCAAGGTTTACGACTATACCTATACATTCTTTCCTGCAACAACTCAAGTTAACATACAATATTCATATAACATGAACTAAAAAAAAACTAGTGCAACATAAGTTCAGGTATAGTTCATCAAGGTGAATAAGCTACTTGTGGGCACACTGAAGATTTGCACTCCTGGCTGCTCATAAATGTTCGAATTTCGAATCATGTTTAAAAATATTGCAGTGGAATTTTTGAAATATAATTATTGCGCCCATTTCAAAAATAGAAAAAGAATTAATTGGGTGACATGTTAGAGCTACGAATTTTTTCAACAAAAGTTTTACTTCGCCGTAATACTACTATTCTTTAAAATACTTTAAGTGTGAAGAATCTCATCTAAATACCGTGAGGCGTTGGTACGTAGTAAAGTCAAGAGATTACGAGGTTAGTATGCTAAAACATTAATTAGTTGGCTTTTCCCGCAGGTCTGCCCGCGAAAAATTCCATTCCAGTATCCTATGTAAAGCCTATGCCAGTTTCCGGACCATAAATTTCACATCCAAAAAAAGCACGCCGATACGTCGATCTGTTGCAGCGTGAAAGAAGGACAAACCAACAAATTCACTTCATGATGAAGTTCGTGAGAGTCCGCACCTAACTGCGGTCTTAAGACTGTGTGGCTAGCCGTCAGGTAACTAATTTCTATACATATTAGAAGGCGATTAAAAGCCAAATTAAAAAAAATCATCTCAAGTCAGTAATACCTTGTACATATTACAATCGCAGTGTAAAGCTTTCAGCGTACCCTATGTAACCTGATTTAAGTAGGTAGTAGGTTACGAGTAGATACGACCTGCGGATCATTCGTTTTAAATATTTCTAAATGCTCTAACCTCAATCATAGAAAGTTATTTATTATTTCATTTTGCTCACAATATCTTAGACGCGTTAACAGAGAGCATTAAAAGGGAATTATGACCTATAAAGTCGTGCCATTTCGTGGAGAAATTTTATTATTCAATAAAAACATGTTGCACAAAGGCACATTGAATCCCTGTGGTTTTTGGCGACCATAAATCAGGAGCAAGAACCCTTGCTGGACTAGGCGATGCTTCTTGAACTGTCAAGGTCTCGTTGCGGTCTCGTCTCCGCATTTCTCCTTTACTACAAACAATGCATTGAAAGTGTTCGTGTAAGAGCTTTACTTAGGGTGCTGCAAATTTCAAATTATGAATCTGAGTACTTTACTGTTTCAAATCGATTAAATGTAAGTGTAATTTTGAAAGTACATAAAGGTGTGTAATCCGCACATGTACAATACAAAACATAAACATGTACCTACTTTGTCCGACTGCCTCGGCGAATTCCTCAGTGGATTTTTATTGAGAACCAAACCTCATTTATAGTCTTAAAAATATAATTAGCTTCAACGTTTAATAACCCATAACATCAGCCGTGCACCAGTAAACGCTATCTGATACGAGTAAACTGTCGCGTGTCGATGGCTCCCGATAACAGTGCAATTCACAGACCATATTGCATCCATGTCATTTACATAATTGTTACAGTCCGTGGTATTCACCGCACAAGGGGATGCACCATGATGATATTTAATGAGCTTAATAGCTCAAAATGATTATTGACGTCACCTATTTTAACTGTACAACACGCCCAGGTATTTTTTTTATAATTTATGTAATGAATTGTAGGAATAGGGTATATTATTATGCGTGTAGTTTAAATCTGTTTTTTTTTTATATCTATCGTTCAGACAATCAATCTATGCCAGTATTTTCTTATTTTATTTATTTTTGATGGCAAAAATCAATAAACGTATTCTGCAAAACAGGTGATCGAAATTTAAAATTGCGAAACGCAACGCCGTTTAGAATGTGATGTCAACGCCCGTGTCAAACTGTAGACGTGTATGTAGTGTTTGGGTTAAGATTTTAGGGTATAGTGACGTCAATCTATATTCATGAAAATATAGCAGCGTTTAAACAGCTCAAATTTATTCTCGGTGTTAATTTTCTTTTTAAAATTAATTTGATACATTTCCAACATTATTTATATTTTTTAATATTCTATAACGATGTAAACAGTGATTAAAAAATATTTAAAAAACATGCATACACCCCGTTGTGAAGACTGACTGCTCTTGTCGCTTAAGTGGGATTTCAGAAACATTTTTTTTTGGTCAACTCATTGCCAGGTCACTGCACGGAGAGGCTTATTGTCAATTGTAAGACTAGTTTCGGAGTGTTATCGTTTAACCTAGCGTTGTCAAACTTCAGTTTCACTGTGAGATTGTTTCACGGCATTAATGGGTGAGTCTGGTATATCGCCTCGGGCAATCCGTATAGGTACAAACCCTACCTATAAGATACTTAACACCAGGTGGGCCGCGTGATAGTTTGTTCCTAAGTAACTAAGATAAAAATTACGTTTATATTTTTATAATATACAAGTAAAACAGTCATGTTTAGATAAGCTGCAGATAAATCATCACTGCAGCTGATAGGAAACATGAATGTCACTGCCTGTCATCATATCCGAGTGTCAATGCGAATTTCATACTTCATGTGCTAGTTCGATGTGGCAAACGTATGCGTCGAGGCGTTCAAAGAGAGATATTTTTATATCTGGAAGAACCTGCCACCGCTTTTAGATTTTAACAAGGACGAATTTCGTAAAATAAGAACATTAATATCAAATCGAGAACAAAGTGACATCCCCTTAAATAGAGAAGTGTCATTGGACACATTCTTAGTAAAAATATTGGTAGCAGTTTAAGTTAAATTTAAATTACTTATTAGCCTTATGAC
>DWLO01000108.1:0-26876 GCA_018245335.1 Dalla quadristriga
CACGATACAATTTTGTGTGAAATTTTGATTATTGGTCTGAACAATGTTGTTGCTGGTGCACATACAAGAGACAAATATTTCAGTGTACTGATGCATCTGTCGTCATTAATAAATATATAGAACTTTGCTGCTTTAATTAGGTCTTTGATAAAAACCGTTTGAGATGTTGAAAGAAAACAATCTGTACAGTAAGTTAGTTTACCTTCTACAATTCGTGAAAGTTACAATGAATCCGTTCAGCGGTTTTGGAACCTAATTACGGCAAAAAATGCAGACAAACAATTTTTTTTAAAACGTTCGATATTCTTTAAGTGTCATATAAATAGCATATTACATTTAGATAATATTGACCTTCATTTTGTTATCACAGACAGACACTCCAATTTATTTATTGGTTAGATAAATTGATATGATGCCTGCAAAGCTTTTAAACGTTTAAATATTTAAAAAACACAAGACTTCTGGGTTATTTTAGTAAAAATCTGTAGTGGTATCAATTACGCCATTAGCACCCTATCTATTGGCTAATTTATCGTTTTCTAGTGAAAAGTGCTAATAGCAAAGGCAACTTGTTACTAAATAAGATGATATCCAACAAATCACAGATTTCTTTTTCTGTTCCTTTATGATATTTTGGTTTCATCAATGAAGGGTATATTACAAAAACATTAGCTGATGAACATCATTTTTACTATATTCCACCACTGTAAGATTAACTACTGACTGTTGTTCCTAGGAGTGACCTAAGACCTAGGAGAACAATGGAGTCAGGCGGAGATTGGTGTTTGATTGAGAGTGACCCCGGAGTGTTCACATCACTTATAAGGAAATTTGGTAAGTTTGAAAATATGGTGGTCTCATAGTTACTTCCAATTCCTCATCATAACCACCTATCAACGGCCCACTACTGAGCACCTCTCAGGCATGCAGGTTTCCTCACAGTGTTTTCTTTCACCAAAAGCAGATGATATTCTATTACTTAAAGCGCACATAACTAAGAAAAGTCATAGGTACATACATGTCTGGGATTTGAACACCGGACCCCACGATTAGGAGGCTGAAGTCTTAACCACTAGGCTATCATTGCTGATGATTTTTTATTAGTTACCAAGTACACTCTATTTCATTAAACAATAATTACTAACATGAACTTTTACAAAAAAAGAAGTTGCATCCAACGCACCTCATTTATTTAAATCCATCAAGCCGTTTAGACTCCACAGCGGGACAAAAAAAATAGACATATCTACATATATACTCCTTACTCGGGTAGTAAAAGTATTTGTTTGTTCACCATTCTAATACGCGCGTGGTTTTACCCAACTGTGTAAGATGGAGGGTTATTGTTTTGTGTTTGTTTTTCGAATGTTTGTATTTGTATCTATGTATATCTATTTCTGTGTCACGCTGTGTAACCTAAACGGCTTGATGGATTTGAACAAATAAGGTGTCTTTCGATTCATCGTGATGCACAAAATGTCATAGGGTATTTGGGAAAAATCAATATGGCCGCCGTCAGTGGCCTTATTTGTAAAAAAAAATGTTTGTCTCAATAATGCCTATTTAGTTGGTACTTTTAACTGTTACAAAAATATTTTACTAGAGTTTTGCCGCGACTTCGCTTGTGTAGTTTTCGTTTACTTGCCTGTGGGAGCTTAAAGTGATAAACTCGTTCATTAATTTAATTTAATTTAAAAACTTATGACATATTTTTGTCATTGAGTGATAGAAGATTTTAAAATTTCGTTAAAAATTCATAAAATTTTTGTTTCTGCTTTAATAAGATTTATACCTTAATAACCAGACTAAGCCACAGCAACGCGTGGCTCAGTACAGCTAACATTATATAAAAAAATAGTAGAAATTATTTCGATTTGCAGGTGTTAAAGGAGTTCAGGTTGAAGAGTTATGGAGCTTGGATGAAAGTGTCTTAGACAACTTAAAGTAGGTATTTCTCGCTATCCTCCTTTCTACCGTGTAATAAATTGTTTGTAACGTTCTGGTTGGGTCACTCGGTACAGTTCTGGTCGAGGTTTGTCCAAGATATATATGGGTGGCAATGGGTGGTGGTGGGACTGCTTGCCCGTGTGCTGTTTTAAACGCATACAAAAAAATTGGGGATAGTAAGTACTAGATTTGTTTTAAATCATCCCATGAGAACTTTTTCCAGGATTCAATTTAATATCATGTCAAATTTCATAAGATTTAAATTAAAATTTTAGCGTGTTTGAATAACAACATCCAACTATACATCCTCGCAGCCTTTTGCATATTATATAATATCAGATTAGTAGGATTAAACACATTCCTGCTACTTCTTGTAAAATAATAAACAACTGATAATAATTAAATACTAAGTGTAGTTAAAAAAGCAGCAACATAATTCCCTTTTTATTTTAGGCCTGTGCATGGACTCATATTTTTATTCAAGTTTCTCCAAAATGATGAACCACAATTGCCTGTGGTTACCGATAAGGAACGTTTGGAAAAAATATATTTTACGAAACAGGTATACTTTTCAGTTTCTTTTTTTTTAGAGTAGCTAGTTATTTAAATTAAAAAAGCTTATAATAAGAATAATTTTACACATTTTTTTTGCAGGTTATTAATAATGCTTGTGCTACACAAGCGGTCATTAGTCTTTTGATGAATTTAATACACCCAGATGTAGACATTGGAACTGAGTTGACAACACTAAAAGAGTTCAGCATGTCCTTTGACCCTAATATGAGGGGCTTGGCTTTGAGCAACTCTGAGACTATAAGAACTGCTCACAATTCCATGGCACCACGGCCGCTTTTCGAGTTTGATACTAAAACAGTATCTAAAGTACGTACATTTATGTTCTTTGAAAATGACATCAAATATTTTATCCTATTTGAAATTGAGGTATTTTTTCCTAGGTAAATTTAATTTTTATTATTCTTATAATAGGATGAAGAATCTTATCATTTTGTGGGGTACATGCCAATAGAGGGCCGACTGTATGAACTGGATGGGCTCCGCGAAGGACCTATCGACCACGGACCAATAGCTCGTAACCAGGACTGGCTCTCTGTAGCTCGGCCAACTATCATGAAGAGAATTAATGCGTAAGTTACAAAATGTCTTTCATAATATATAGGAATGTGCAGTATAAAGTTAAGTTTAGCAATCCCTTCAACCAAGCTGAGTCTAGTACTAAAATAATATCAGCAGTTGACGTATAAGTTCTTAATCAAGTGAAACATTTAAATTCCAGTACCATCAATCCAGCCATTCTGTTAACTTCACCTTTTTACCCTTTTGGAGAGTAATTTTAACCATTTTGCGATTTGGATGGTTGAAGTAATACGGTTGTGTCTTTTAAAAAAAGAATTATATTTCATTTGGTTTATACACTTATAAGCGCGGATAATATATCATTTGGCTGGTATAGGTCGTTGTACAGCATACAAACATCACAATCAATTGCATCATGGAAATGTCTCAAATATAGTGATTTTTCGTCCGAAGTCTATCGAAAATCTGTCAAGCATTTATCTTATTTGGTTACACAGGTACACGCAGGGCGAAATACACTTCAATCTTATGGCCCTCATAGCTGACCAACGAATGCTTTTGGAGCGTCAGTTGCATGAGCTGCATTGCGGGTCTGGCATTTTGACAATGGAACCGGATGCGTTCGAGAGAGAGAGCCGCAGACTAACAATGTTGATGGAATATGAAAATACAAAGATACTCCGATACAAACAGGAAATGGTGCGTAGGAGGCACAACTACATGCCGTTCATCATTGCTCTGCTCAAGATCTTAGCGAAGGACAAGAAACTGTCTCCCATGCTTGAGAAGGCCAAGGAGCGCGCGGGCGAGAGAGTGGCCGCGAGGAAAGTGAAAGTATAACACAAGGACTCTGCAGGGACATCTCGGGTTGACCCTGATGAGTCCCTGCACCGACTGTCGCAGTCGAGCCCCTCTAGAGTAGTAGTTCAAGAAGATATGCAGTATTCGTTAGGAGATTTAGATTCTATTTTTACCGAAACTCATGACATGCAGGAAATTCTGCAGCTGCAGCAGCCACAAGTCTCTCAGCCAGCCCAAAAAATACATAAAACACGTCAAGTACGTCAGCCGCAACAACAGCAGAAGCGCCAGTCCCAGGCGTTGCCGCAACAGAAACCGGCTCCTTCGCCGTTCCGCCAGCCGCTTCCACCGCCGCCTCGGCAAGCCGCTCAGCCACAGTTTCGTCAACCTCTGCCTCCAGGACAGTTTCGGTACCCACTTGCATCGACCTCAGGCCAACTCCGGGCTCGTACACAATTTCGGCACCCTCTTCCGCCCTCACCATTCCGGCAACCGCTCCCGCCGCAACCTGTTCGGCAGCCTCTCTCAATGCCACAACCTCAGCAGGCGCACCATTCGCGACATACACCGCAGGCGCACCATTCGCGACATACACCGCAGCCGCACCATTCGCGACAGACCCCGCAACCGCACCATTCGCGACAGACCCCGCAACCGCACCATTCGCGACAGACCCCGCAGCCGCACCATTCGCGACAGACCCCGCAGCCGCACCATTCGCGACAGACCCCGCAACCGCACCATTCGCGACAGACCCCGCAGTCGCACCATTCGCGACTAACCCCGCAGCCGCACTGTTCTCGTCAGACCCCGCAGCCGTACCATTTGCGTCAGACCCCGCAGCCGCACCATTCAAGACAGGTCCCGCAGCCGCACCATTCGCGACAGACGCCGCAGATGCACCACTCTCCGCAGACGCAGCAGCCGCACCAGTTTCCGCAGACGCAGCAGCCGCAGCAGCCGCTCCATTCGCGACAGACGCCGCAGATGCACCACTCTCCGCAGACGCAGCAGCCGCAGCAGCTGCTCCATTCTCCGCAGACGCAGCAGCCGCACCATTCTCCGCAATCGCAGCAGCCGCACCATTCTCTGCAGGCGCAGCTGCAGGAACATTCTCTGCAGGCGCAGCTGCAGGAACATTCTCTGCAGGCGCAGCAGCCGCACCATTCTCTGCAGACTCAGCAGCCGCAACATTTTCCACAGACGCAACAGCTGCACCATTCTCCGCAGACGCAGCAGCAGCACCATTCTCCGCAGACGCAGCTGACGCATCATTCTCCGCAATCGCAGCAAAAAGCGCACCACTCTTGTGACATTCCTAAACCTGAATCTGACGAACCGTCAACATCCGTGATAAAACAGGGAGAGTGCCCTATGGAATTCAGTCCAATGGATTTGGATGACGAACCGCACGATCTTAATTTTTTGAATGCAGATGAAATATTTAAAGGTACCGTATTTGAAAGTTTTGACAATTTCGACGCAGCTCTAGACCCGTTTCTTGAAGGTCTTGATAGCATTAATACGGACGGGTCGGAGAATTCTGCAATGACATGGGAAAGCAGCGATCTTTTTAGCAACCAAGAGCAGACTGACCAGAATAATGGGTCAAATAATACGAACGAGGGCGCTTAAACATTTGTAACAGGGAAATTTCATTTGGATTTTAGATGGTCATATAAAAAGAAATCGGAAGCACTCCTACTAACATGATAGATTTAAAATCATTGCGGCATCTGAAAATGACTTTGATGATTTACTCTAGAGCTGAGCCTTCTGCCTGATTTCACAAACCATTTCATCCATTTCACAAACCATTCCTTAGTTTTAAGGTGTTGCTGTCTACAAAAGACGAAAGCAGGGGCGGGGCGGCTCTAGCTCGTGTAGCGCCCGTGTGCAATGAAACCCTGGCCGCTTCTGTCATAATATCATTGTTGTACCATGATGGTCCAAAACGATGCTCTTAGATGTCTCAGGGAGTGCCGCGGCGCCCCCTTAGACGGCGGCGCCCGTGTGCATTGCACACCCTGCACTATAGGTTAAGCCGCCCCTGGACGAAAGGGCTACCTAAAAGGGTATTGAAGCCTATCGTTGAACATGACAACATAATCATCGTTACTGTAATTAGCGTATATTTCAACATCAGTTTCAGTTTATTTTGTATAATATATTACTTAAATATGCAGCTTATCTATGTCTGTCATGTATCCTTTATTGTATCAAATTAAAACAATCATGTGTTTTGCATGTAACTATTGCTAACTATAGAACTAGATTACTTATCAGGGTCCGGAAAGGTCATTATTAGTCCTACCTATTTAGGCGTTTTAATCGATATATTCTTTTGAGTTACCGGCACTAGGCTGCGGCAGCCAATTGTAGCAGTGACTATTCTGTCGAGGGATATGGATGTGGAAGATCTTGTTTACCTTTTGTCTCATAAGAAACCCAAGGCAATGTAAAGATTTTGGATTCATCCTCTTTTTGCTGAATATGTTGCACTGGCTATCTAGTGCACGGGGCATCTAAGCGTGCAGAGCCGTTGTCATTATGCATTTAATTTGGTTTATGAACTGAGAGAAGTCCCGAAACGTATATTATTTCAGTTAATTACGTTACGGCCTTTCCGATAGGTTCTGTAAAACACTTTACTTAATATTATCTTATTGAAAAGCATGAAATAGGTGTAAGTTAGCGCTTATAGTATATTTGCCTGTGAATACTTACTGACATAATATATTAAATGTCCCATATATAGTTACAAACTGTACATGTCTTATGGTGTAGGGTAACCAATAATAATATTTTATCAGGGGTGAACACATCGTAGGTTCGAGGGGTGGTCGCTTTCTATTTTATCTAATCTTTTTGTACCGACTGACGCTTGCTTTTAGTATTCAACAAATCTAAACAGCCATCCTATATATTGAAACGCTACTTATGTTATAACTTTTACATACATTTGTGTAGGTAATGTAAGAAAATTATTATTAAATATTCCCCTACTTCTCGGGGCTAGCGGGCGGAATTTTTAGGTGCTGATTGTCATTATTGTCATCTGACGGTTCAATTCTAACATCAAATGCAACCTCATGGTATGTCATGAGCAGGTGACCAGCTATGTCAGAGATCCCTAATCTGTCTCTCTTTAATACTTGTATGCACAAAATCAACGTAGTGTTTAATCATATCTGGTTTCTGGATTTAATATTTGACAGCTCCATGAATATAAGGTGACGATTATACATAAAATGTAAATCTCCTAATGAATTAGAAAATAAATATCGTAAGGTAATAGGTTAGGATGTACATCCATTATAGTCCCAGACGATGACTAATTAAATATTGCGATTAATAAGATATTGTAAAAATAAGATAATAAACTTTCAAACTCCTCCAACAGCTTTGAGTACCTAAATGTAATATGGAAATTTGGTACGGTATAAGTAAACAGTTTTGTACGGCTTACAGCGCTTGGTGGACAAGCGCGTAAGCCGGACGTCGAGAACCAGATGATGGCGCCTTGTCCACCGCAAGGCTGTCATTACAACCGCCGAGATTGTTTATACTAATTCGGCACAATTGCGACAGACCAAAGTGTCGGCAATACAACACACGTACGAGCTGTCCACCGTGCCAAGATTGCTTATTGTTAATAGATTTCAATTTATACATAAGTGTGCATATGTCATCAATTAGGAACATAACATATATTGTCACACCAGCATCTAGGTAACTATAAATTCAGTGTTCAAAAACAAAACTTGTATGAATGTCTGGGAAGAAAAATAAATAAATTTTAAACAATGTTGATTATTTTATTCCGTATTTCCCGCTGTACCATAATATATTATTATGTTGTGAGTGGCTGTTCCTGACGGCTCTCCTTCAACTATGTCACTTCTAAGCAAGGCCAAAGAACAATAATAATTATGAAGTTACTAAGTTAACTACTACTACTTATACTTATTCTTATTAAAGCGACACTCATCTGGCCTGGCACCAGTTTCCTGAGTACCTGAGCGTACAGTTGACGCTAAAAGAGTCCCTCGGCCGCACTAGCAGGTTATCGGATCGGTAGTGATCTTGGCGGAATCGCTGGACGACCTCAGTACCATGCTAGGGGCCCTAAACAGTGCCTCACACAACGGGAGGGTCTGAAAATTTACATCGACAAGACGAAAGTCATGTCCAATGTACATGTCAGACCGGTACCTACCGGTTGTTGTTGATGGCACTGCTCTCGAAGTTGTCGCCGAGTATATTTACCTGAGACAAGTGATCCAGCTGGGTAAGTCTACTTCGAGAAAGAGGTCACTCTTAGAATACAACACGGCTAGGCATCGTTCGAAAATCGACAAATCGCTCACTTAATTATATAGGTAGGTACATACCTAATAAGACAGGTTCGGATTGAGTTACGTATTCTCACAGGCTTCTGTTAACGTCGTCTATGATTTCAAATTAAAATTCGCCTTCTTTATTGTCATAGTGTAACATGGCTCTCTTTCGTTCTAATGTGCTTCTGCACCGGACAAAATTACTGAAAAGATTTTCCCAAAAATCCACTTGTTTGAGTTAAGCCAGTATATCATTAAGCGTGCGATATCTTGACATCCAAATTGCCTCAGTGCCTAAAGTTGAGAGTATTAAAACAGTATGTGTTGTGATGAGATTAAGGTCATCACGCTATGGAGAGAGCAATGCTCGCTATTTCGCTACGCGACCGAATTCGCAATGATGAAGACAAGTTGCCGACATAGCTCGCAGAGTTAGCAAGCTGAACTGGTAATAGGCAGGCCACGTCGTACAATGGACTGATAACCGATGGGGAAGAAATAAGGTCCGCGATTGGAGACTACGATTCGAAAAAAGGAGCACAGCCTGCCTTTCGACAAGGTGGACTGACGACTTAAAGAAAAACACCGGGAAGCCGCTGCATTCAAATGGCACAGGACCGGTCGGAATGGCGTCGGTTAGGGGAGGCCTATGTCCAGCAGTGAACCTCTAAACGCTGATGGATTGATGAGGGTCGGAATCTATGTGTAGGGGAATAGGTTAGTAAAATACTGGTTAAAAATATAGAGAAATTTATTACATTAGGTAATACAATAACTGGACGACACAAGCAACTATTCAAATACGGACCTTTCACGGAAATATATAGGTAACCATAAGGTATGTCCGTAGGTACTTATACAAAAGTACCTACCCATATTTTGTTTTGTAGGTATACATAGTTCTATATATTATGATTAATTCCATATTGATGAATACAATTTAAAACAATGGGTAGGTACATAACGAGATGATTAGGTAGGCGGTAGTAATAACTTGAGCATTCGCGAATATCACGTTGGCTTTCGCGTGAGTAATTAGGTACTTTATAATTTATTGTTTTTGCAGAATTTTTTGCAGAAGTTTTTGCAGAATATGCATTAGTATTTCAATAATTATGTTATGGAAGACTACATAAGTAGCTACGGCAATTCGACAAATAATTTTAGAGCTTAATTATTATTTTCTACCTCCGTACCCCAAAATTGCACATAGGTATCTACATCTACAATAATTATGTTCATGCCAGGTAGATACGTACTGATCAGGTACTCAAGACACGTCTTCACCATACAAACATCAATTTATAAATACAAAGCCGCCTAAACACTTAGATAAACAGACAGTTTTTATAGTTAGCATAAATATAAATCTTAACGGGACAGTAAAATAAAATATAGGTAGGTACCTAGCTTCCGTTAAGATTAATAAAAAAAAGGAAAACACATCAATAACTGTCATTTTATTTGCGTCTTATAAATCAATTTATATGGTAGGTATTATACCTAGTTATTTACAATCTTATTATAATTTTATCTTATATCTAACATTACAAAGCTAATTAACGAAAGAATTTTATGTATATATCAAAACATGAATAATAAATTAATGAATTTGGAATGTTTTGTGGCACATTGACAAATAGCAAATTACCTGTTATTTACAGTTCTAAATCTATTACTAAAATAGATTATTGCGATTAATGTAATGCGGTGAGCAGATGATTCGGGATGATGAGGGAATTATGTACAGAGACAGACAGTTCTTGAGTATAGATAATATTATAATTCAATTTGAACGATTAGCTGCCTGCAATGTTCTTTATCATTACATGGATTCAATTTATGTAAAATATAAGTAGGTACTACTTCTTTAAAATATTTTCATTTTCTTGTGTAACTACATCATAGGGAAACAGCTACTTACTAGTGTAGTACGAGTACTTAATGAAACAATAAATTAGGATTTGCTACGAGGCTTACGAAATGAGGGACAGACTCATTCTATGCGTAAACATTTTAGCACAGATTAAGTAGATAATAGTTACTTCGTAACATTTGCTATGACATATCACACTTGGGGTAACCGTAGGTACGATACTTTGTATTGCAATTTAGAATCCACGTAAGGATAGAACAGAGGCTGGATAATGAGAAGTCTGCGCGGCGCGCCGGCCACCTCACGTGTTGGGCTGCAAGCCCTTCGGCTTTATCATCATAGAGGCGCGCTTGAGTGTGTAATCCCACCCCCGCCAGCGGAACCACACGATGCCTGCAATAAATAAATAACCAGTTCAGTAAAACAAGTATTATTCCCGTGTCTTTCTATCGTTCCATTATTGGAGCGGCTGAAAAATATTGTAGGCTAGGGCCCGCGGCTTCGTCTCTGGGAAATTTCAAATACAGCGAATTTCAAACAGTTAATATTTCGGTTTCGGAGCCTATTAGTGACAAACAAAAACTAAATAGGATACTTGGGGTACAGACGCAGATCATCAAAAAAACCGGTTAGTTATGTTTAATAAATAGCATATTCCATTTACTTATTTACCTTAGATTTAATACCACAGATAGAAGCTCCAGTTTTATTTATAGGGTAATATAGTAGTAATGATTATCTATGTTAAACTTTCCTTCGAAATGGCCAAGTTCAGTGGTCGAATTGTTAAACATGAACGTATGAACGTTGTTCACCTTGTCGGGCCGTCAGGTCCTGTGGGTCGTGGAGGTACAGGCCGTTGAGCCCGCGGCCGCAAGACTTCCACCACCACCCGCCTTTCAACATAGACGCGCAGTTCAGCGACGATCTATCGTTATCTCTGCAATCGTAATCAATACCAAGTTAGCGTGTTCAGATGCATCAATCCATCAATGAAAACCTTTTATTTCATCATGACGAAATTACAAACACTAAAGGTTTTACACACAAATCGATTATGACATTTTCTAAATTTTTTCCTTGAATCTGTAAATAAAATCCGTGTTTCCATCCTAGGTAAGCACGTCTTAAGTATCGGACTTAAGTGCGTTTTAACCAATAAATTATTACTTGTCTTAAAGGAAATTATCTCCAGGAAACCTCCATCCACTCCAGAGGATCCGTGTTCATTATTGAATCAGTGATGACTTTAGTTATCTATAGATACTGACGTAGTACCAGTCCGATTTAATAAATTCTTTTTGCGAAAGACGGGCTGTATATTGAATGTTAGAGATTAATTTAATGACACGCTACGACTTTAAGAAGCGGAGCAGTAACCATAAACGTCAACTGCGTGGAACAGCTACTAGTTGAAAATTAAATGTGTAAATTACATTACAAGGCGGTACAAGTTACCTGTTGTAGGTGGAGAATGGACTGTTGTTGGAGCCGTACCAAGGATCATTTAGGGAGTCGCCGGCGGTGCCCTCGTAGCCTTCAATCTCCAACTTGTAGTATTCCGCTTCAGAGTATATCTTGAAGTGTGAGTATTGAGCATATCTGGTAAAATATCCAAGCAAGTTAACAAACGCGTACACACTAGGATTACTAGTGTTGCGGGTGGCGGACACACAGGAAACAATACAATTTATCGCCCAAGGCCCGCGTTCAAACATTTAAGTCTCCCAAAAAAATTCGCAGGGGATCGAACTCGGGACCCACAGTTCTTCAGTCAGGGTCACTAACCAGCGCACGCCACGTAAAATACAATAACTATTTACGACAATTATTGTTGTCAGGGGTTTTTAAAATTTGAATTTTCCAAACGCTTCGCCTCACCTCTTGTTCCCGTCGAAATCTTCCAGTTCTACCCGGAGCATGTAGTCGTCGTTGTTGGTCAGCATGTATATGTTCTCATTCCCCAGCCAGAACTCCTTGCTGGGGTCGCCAAACCCGTTCTTATAATCACTCCAGTCTCGGTTGAAGTTCTCGGCCGGAATGCCGTAGTCGTCGCGACGATGTATCACCTGGAAACCGTGCCGCTTTAGATAGTTATACCTACCTAACGTATTTTTGTAACTTATGGAATAATAATGGAGCCTACTTTTAGAATTTTTCTACACCTTATTTATATTAATTCCAGATATATACAGAGTTTTACTTTTAACTGGGAAAGTGAGGCGAAATCCGAAACCATATCAGATACTTACATAAAAACTATCTCAGGTACCTACCTACCTAATTACCTTTTGGTATTTTTTATCAATTAAATCAACACGGAGTGAAAATCGCTCAAGTTTCGTATCCGTATCGTTTCATTGTATCAAAGGAAAAAAGTCCCTTCAGCAGAAGTAGGCCTAATTTAATAGAACCTTTTTCATACAATGTAACCATTTTACATGGTGGTGTGTTAGACGGGAATAGTATGAGGAAGTCCGAGATCATAATGATGTACAGGGAAACTTTTTTAGAGACCTCTTGATGTAGGAATGCTTATGATTTTTTTTTTAGTATAACTACTTTAATCTTTGGTCAAGCGTGAGTCTTCCACGAAAAATAGTAAAGATGTCATTTTTTTATTCCCATAAACTCGGTTTTGTGTTAGTATAATTTCATGGCATCGGAGAGAAAAAATCTGAACAGCAGTAGTTTGTCAAATTTAATGAAAACTATTTTATACTAATCAATCATTCTTGAAGTGCTTTAGTCGGAGAAGTCTAAATTCATAATCAGTACAGGAAAACTGTGTTCAGGGCACTTTCATCATATTTATTAGGAAAAATGTTGGCATTGTTAAATGGTAAAGCGCGAGTTTTCCGCATAAAATGATAAAATCACTCGCCTAATTTTTATGTATTTCTTATATTCTCGGATTTCCCTAACTGTCCAAGTTGAAGAAACACTCTGAATATCAGTTAAAGTATTTAGTAGCCTATTTGATAACACATTATTCCAGCTTTGTACCACCAGCATTGTACCACATAAATATAATGTTCTGTTAATCTCTGTGATGTAATTATAATAGGTATTGATGTAGTATTTTATTATTTCAAAGTCGTGTGGCTAGTGTCGAATCGTAACTGATCGACTAAATTAAACGGTTGGAGTGATGACCGCTGGTAGCAAAATGTCATGAACGCTCCCGTTCTTTAGAGGCTATGGGCCATTGGTCCCGGTTGTTATCGCCAGATAATCGCCAGTCATTAGGTCTTGTCGGAGGCCTTCAAGTGACCTAAAGACTTCCGACACTCAGGTTGGCTCCAAACGTCTCCACCAATCCGCGCTGGAGCAGCGTGGTGGAGTACGCTCAGTTGTGAGGAGAGACTCGTGCCCTGCAGTGGGACGCGAATGTATTGTAGCCAAATAATCTGAGAACCGCCCCCATCTGTGAAACAAACAAGGTGCGGCCAGCTTTCGTAGGTAAATTAGGTTAACCAAAAAGTACATATTCAGTGTTTTTATTACCGTCCATCCTCCATCAGCAACATTTTGTTCACAGTAAACTTTAAGGAACCAATACGTGGTGCCTCTGATCTGCAAGTAGTAAACACCAGATTCGCGCATCCCGGCGTTCAAAAGGTCCACACACGAGTATCCCTGGAACAATGATGAACATTATCTAGTATCTCTTCAATATCTATATTTTACAAATTGTCATAAATCCCTCTACTGAGCGAGTGACCTTCTTTGTACCCGACTGCGTTAGAAGGAGGCTTATGTTTTCGAGTGTTGTTATGTTTGTAAGTATGTATGCATTAATGTTTGTTCTATTTCTTTGTCTCTGTGTGTAGCCTAAACGGCTCGATTAATTTAATAAATGAAGTGTGTCGTTAGATTCATCTTGATGCTCAAATTGTTATAGGGTATAATAGATTAGGAAAATATCAATATGGCCGCCGTCACTGCTATTATTCGTAAAAACACTTTTATATTTATTGTATGAATAATGGCTAATGTACTACCTAAAACTGCAACATTAATTTTACACTAGTGTTGGCCCGCGACTTCGCTTGTGCAGTTATCGTTTACTTGCCTGTGGGACTTTGAACTGAAAAACTCTTGTAAATATTAAATTAAACTAAAAAAAAGTTTGCAATAAAGTAAATTATTAAACAAGAATCAAAAATCCCGACCGTAAAAGCACTTGAAAGAAAAAAAAAAAAACAAGTTCTAAATATGAAAAGTTATCGCAGGCGGATACAAAGGAAACATAACCAGTAAAATAAGTAGGACTCCGCGCCGCTCATAACGAAACTGAAGCACCGTACGATCACTGCGTAATTTGAGGGATGTCAGATGAATGCGAATGGCGGTCGTTCGGCACGCTATGATGTAAGTGTGTGCGTGAGGCGTTGTATAAGTACGATTAAATCGGCACAGTCAGGGTGCTTCACTTTCTATGTAGGTGACGCTGGTCCATCTTTTGTTACTAGTCCGTGCATATAACATATTTTAAATATTGTTATTTTTTTAATCTAGATGTATGCTACCGGACAGTAAGTGGTCACCGTCGCTATGGACACGAGAAATGGACCTGAAGAAAAGCTCTTTTTGCGCCTTTTCCATTTTTATTGACGACCCCGTCGCCTATCACATTCATCTTTACTACTCTTCTATCAAGGCATATTATACTATGCATAATATTCCAGCTTACAAGTTATTGTCACATTTACCCTCTTTAAAAGATAACATAGTTATAGTTTTTATTAGAGTAAAATAATATTAATGTGTCTTATGGTCACACATGTTATCGTCCCAAAAACATAGTCAAAATATAATTTTCGAAATAAAAAGTGATATTCGTCACGATTAACATTCACATGTATGCAATCTAGGTACTTCGGTCGTGTTATTAGTACGACAGGCCATTAATTAATTTGACCAATAGAGTAGGTTGCGATATTGTCCCATGACAGGGTCGTTTGTTTTATGTCTCCGAAGATATTTATCTTTTATAGGGCTGTTCGAGCAAATTATGTAACGCGCCAAAGATTTAAGTCGACCGCGTTTTTAAAAAGCTTAGAAAGTGCCTGTTACGTTTTGCGCCTTCTCATTGCGACATCAGACTCGCTGCATACTGTAAATTTGGTATTTTATTGGTTAGAGCAACAATCAGTCATTATAGTAGCAATATATTCTAATCTTCGTTCCGTACTTTACCAGCTTAACAGTAAAAATATCCAGATTTAAAATCAAGAATACTCGAAAATCATAGACCACAATTTTTATAAAATGGATAACGTATGAAATACTTGAGAAGTACTGTGATACCTTCCTGAGGCACCTGCCGTGGCGGTTAGTCACTGTTGACTTGTGTATATTTATGAACTAGGAAACTGAAGCAAGAAGGAGTAATAACAGCTATAAAAGCGAAAACAAATCGTAGTTGTAAAACGCGCCTTGGGGAAAGGAAAGTTGCAAAATTCAGTCTGACAGACTGGATTATCATTATGAGTCTATATAGCTAATAAAATATGGTCATCGTTAGGTAATTTACATTTTCGCACTTGCTGTGAATTTTCAAAATAACGGTAAACGTAGCTGTGTTGTTTTCTCTCTGCTTTGGAATAACTGGAACTAGGTGCTAATATTATTATATCTAGCAACTTACTCTGAACAAAAAACACCAGATGAATAATAGAAATACATTCGTAGGATGAAGAATTTTGACTATTTTGTTAAATTTTTGTCTATATGTTGAACTTTAAATTATAAGTGCAGCCATAATTTTTTCGTTACCGCGTAAGCGCCGCGTGTGTTACTTACTGTTACAGCATGCTCGACATAACACGGTCGCGTATGATGACAATAATGCGTCGTAATCATAGGTAATTGTCGCGAGGTGGGATGGGAACAGCCGGTTTTTGTAACGCTTGCAGCCGCGGAAAGCGCTACATGAACCACATTTACGTAATGAGATCAACTTTCCTTGCGCTAGATTATGTCATTACATGTTGGTCTTCCAAATAACTTTTCTCTTACAGTGGCCCAATGTGGAAAGTATGAGTTGCATAAAAAGTTTTGTTTGGATGTCTCTGCCTTGAATTCAGTCAGAAACAATTTAATATATTATTACTAAGTTGGAATTAAATTAAACATGAGCTTCAATAGAATCTATTGATCGTTGGCTTAAATGAGTTGGCTTGGTTAATGTTTGGCTCTTTCCACGTTTCGTAGCAACGTGGTTAAAAGTGTAATTAATGAGTACCTACTAAGCGTACGATTATTCGGTTCACTACAAATGTGACAAACCGCAGGCGGTGTGCGCGCTGGTGCAAGCAGCAAATTACGTGAAAACCAGTTCTGTTATTATTGTAACAGCGCGATGGGGCCGCGCCATACCCGCCCCCTGGCTTCGCGCATCGGCCATCGTCGAGCGCGCCGCGTTGGCTCGAGAGACCCAACGAGAGAATTGTATCAATTATAATACAATTTTATAGTCCATTTTATTTACTTCATTAAAATATACGTAATAGTAAATTGGATCAGATGTGGATTACCGTAGACGACCAAAAGTTGAACAAAAATTACCGACATAGATTGCAAAGTTAACAAGCTGAAGTGAATATGGGCAGATCACGTCGTTCGAAGGACTGATAACCTATGGGGAAGAAAGTATCTCGAATGGGGACTACGACTCGGAAAAAGGAGCATATGCCGCCTTTCGACATGGTGGTCTGACGACCTGAAGAAAACAGCGGGAATCCGCTGGATTCCGAGGTTACACGACTGGTCGGAGTGACATCTATTTGGGGTGGTCTACGTCCAACAGTAGACCTCTAAAGGCTGAAGAACGGATGAAAATTGAATTAAATAAATATATGTTATTTAATACACCAAGAAATTATCGTGACGCAAAATTTGAATCATGACGATTCATACGTGAGATGTATCCATTGATAGCTAGTCAATGAAAGGACATCTTGATTATTTATGTTTGTAAAAATACAATGAACAGCATGGCATAAAAAGCACCAATTATAGCACTTAGGCACTTGTAAACCATAAATGCAGGATGTAGCGATCAGACACGCAAGACTCGTATAGAGCGCTGCGCTACCCGCGCCGGTGTTCCTAGTTGCTTAACCGGAGGACATAAATGGTACTGAATAATTGCCAGTACATTTGGTATGTGCTAGAGTCTAGAGCCGTTCTATTGCACAGTAAACCTGATCAAAACAGTAGAATTTTGTAGCATTTACAACGGAGGTTGTAGTGACAGATTTGTACTAGAAAACCCGATCGACTTTCAAATCAGTAAATTAACACGAAGAAACAGGTCGTCTAGACGTAATCAAAACGTAAAGCAATCCATTGAGTTCCTAGGCTATGCTAAAATTTTGTGTTACAAACGCAACGTTTAATAATTTAGTAGAGGCTCATCATACAACAGTGAAAAGATACATCGCAAGCTAATTTTCAATATTTACGATAATACGAGGCTGTCAGTTGCACAAGCGTTGGTCATGTTATATCATTCGCGTAGCTGATACATTTTTTTTCACTAAACACGCATTTAAATGATTCGCAAAGACATTACACGCATGGAATGACAACTTTTATGTAACAATAACTTACTTTCACGTCCTTGTAGTTGGCGACGATGTCGGAAGCGAAGGTGTTATTGCCAATGATGGGCTTGTTCTTGACGCTGGGGAAGATGATGCCACCCTTGCGGGTAACAGCACGCGGGCCGGCGGTGGACGCGTTGCCGACCGGCGCCGCCGTCGCCGGCCCGCCGCTCTGCCCAGCGCTCGGCCCCGTCACGCTACTGGCGCTGCACGGGACATCATCATTAGACACAGTTCAATCCTACACTTCCTTATTTAGTAACATCGCATGCAATGCAATACAACAACAACAATATTCATCGCCATGCAAATAATCGCTAAGCTTTTTTCGCAAATTGAACAAATCGCACGGGTTTAAATTGCACCGAAATATTAGGTCACCTGTTCATTGTAGCGGGAGTGGTATTCGCGACGGTGCTGGTGCTCGGATCTGTGGAGGGCTCGTCTACGCGGTATCTGTTCGGTGCGTATTCTACCAGCCTATCGATCGTGGGGTCCAGCAGGAGTTCGGCCGGCACGGGGCGTTGCGCCAGTGTTGCTACGTCGTCCTCTTGTTTCTTCAGTCGTTTCTCAACCATATCCAAATTTTCTATGATGAGGTTGGTTTTTAATCTTAAATCGTTGTGAATTTGGCCGATAGCTCGCTCCTGTCGCTGAGTTTGAGTTAGGAGCTCATCAGATTTTGGCACTAAGTCATCTACGGAACTTTTAGTACCGACCACTACGTCCCATACTTCATCCATTTTTTCAGAAACACTCATCATGGGAATGATTTTATTTACAAGGGTATCTATTTTACTTGATTTGGATATTGGCGACTGGGTGCTTGTTGCTGTGCGATTTTTAAATAAATTGTTGACATTTATCGAGGCAGCTTCGGGCTCTACTATCGCTGCGTGTACGTCTGCCATCATATAAAGCACTTTACCTAAATTTTCTGAGACTAAATTAATGTGGAATTGTAATTTACGATCAACTGTCGACATTGAAGTTCTTAACTGATCAACTTCTTTTGTTATTTCGTTAACTACTTCAGAGTTGAGGCTTTTCGCGATTTCAATAACATTTAGATTAATTGGTTTCTTTTCACTGGCTTCGGCATTAATATCATCCACGGGTAAAAAGTTGTTATCTATCTGGTTTTTAAGACCAACTAGCTTTGTATCAATATCTGATACTTTTTGGTCCAAGGACTCTAATTTTCTGTCAAGTATTTGAGCATTGCTGAGTTTGTTTTCATTTTGTCGTTTTATGGCACTTTCTGTTTTGTCTTGAACTTCATCTGAATTAATGCGGCTAAATAATTTCAGATCCAGATTACCTAGTTTAGATATGATGGCGTCTGTTTTGTGGATGTTATCATTTACTCGAGAATCCAATGCTTCCACACGTCGCATGAGATGCTCAACAGCTTTATCAAGGTTTTCAATTCTCTGTAATTTCGTTTCCAAAGTACTCACGATAACCTCGAAGACGTTAAAAATGTATTGTTCTCTGTAACAAAAAGAGAGACTCATATTAACAATAACGTTTGTAAAGTAGATTACTTCAAATGAAATCCCGAAACACGTAGGTATACACGTTTTTCATATATAATAATATACTTAACATAATTAAGTGACATCATTATATACATTTTTGGGGCAACGTTATTGAAACTAAGTATTAACTCTAATATTCACCACCATCATAATCATTAGCACCTATGACTAGACCACGAGTGACCACGGGCCTCCTCTCAGAACGAGAATTCTAATATTAATAACCAAAAATGCAGTTATTAATGAGTGCCTATACCTCTTGAATAGTTACTTTAATGTGTATCTGTGTTAGTTTAACTTTAAATGATTGTAAAGAAAACAGTCCTATTCGAGGTTTGTCACAGATGTCCATAGGCAACATTACATAGAAGGTACTACTTCGGTACATTTGTTTTGAAATCAGCTTTAAACAATGTTCATTTCCTTTCATGCCAACTTGTGAGAAGTAGACACTGCAGGTAAATTCAACATCAACCGTTGGATTCCGGCTTTTGTCTTCCATTGGGTAATAAGAGCCGTCTGTTTATAATATCATTCTTCTGCAACTGCCTTCCATTAGAACAGTGCTTTAATTCAGTACTAGTGAGTTCTTAAAATTACTCTATTTTATGTTGTTGTATACGTTTTTGATCAAGTGGTGCAATCAGTATTTTGCATAACATAATTACTTTACGCGCTACAAATTCCCTGCATTTACATATTTTACATGAAATATTAAATTTAAACAGAGCATAGAATTGAAAGAGTCTGGCGAAGGCGGATATCCAATTCAAGCTATTGCGGAATGTATTGAAAATTGAGTAAGTGCTTGCTCGTAAGCGAGTATTTCCTGTTGAGAAATATAGGTCCACAAACTAAATATAGATACAAGTATTAAAGGCTCTGTCTCTTCCGAGTTTGTAACCCGTGTACCGCCAGTTTTGTAAATGAGTGTTCTGAGGTATCTACAACATTTCATCGATCTAATGGTGTTACAGAAAAGATACGAATCGTTACTAGGAACTCGATAATAAACATGGCTGTTATTTAATATAGGATCTTTAAATAGTAATATACTAAGCTCTAGTTAAACTCCCTATGAAAGGATAACTTTTTCATATGAAGATAAGAGAACTAGCTAAATATTTCATGTAAAAATTCATTACAGAATAAAGCAAATTTTTGTCTTTCTTCCGTCTAGTACTAACTTACCACGAAGCGAGACAGCACGACAAAAGGTGCAAGGACAATTGCGACGCGTTGTATCTACTCGGATGTACTGCATGTTGTCTACATACGGTGCCTCACCGCAACCATGCATGGTGCATTTTACCATGGTGCTTCCATTAACGGAACACGCTTTTATAATTCACTTGATTAAGTGCTGATACGGTGTAGTTATTATACACTGAGTTGTATATTCGATGCGTGTAATTAGCGGAACGGAGAATTAAATTATACTAAACGTGCGGCCCAGTAAGGTCTACCAAATATTTTCATACCCCACATTATCACCACTGGGAAAGGGGGTCGATACGGCTTAAATCTAAAGTCAACTTTGTACGAAATGTAGGCACTGTAATACCGCTTACTCTTATCACAGTATTACGTCTCTATGCATTAGAAGATAATCTTCAACATCTTCGCTGATAGCAGCTGCAGTTGACTTGCCTGAGGACGACAGAACATTATTACCATACTCCTGCTGTGGAGAAGAGAAGCTAAATAGATTATCAACTGGAAGAAATGATTTCTGATTTGACCTATCACGCAAAATATATATTGCAGACTATCGGATAATAATATAGTTAACACACTTTTGGAGCCAAAGGTTCCTTAGACTTAGAGACGTCTTCTGACAATAGGAATTTGTGCGCATATTTGATGATGTTTGTTCTGTGCATTCAATCCAATTGTATACGCAATGATTTAATCACAGGCTATAACGCATGTAACAAGATTGTTGCGTTGAAAGGTGGCTAGCGCGGCGGGTATGCGAATGGTCGAATCGGTTTTGTCACCTGCTCTTATTTATACCTGCCACAGTACCCGCTCTTAGACTGTTCGACGCGTCATTACGTTACGCAAATCTGCGTTGAAATTATTAACGCCGTCGGTAAAGTAGAACGAGTGGATAGTGTTTACTTTATTAAATCGACCGCTCAATGCGACTGAACCCGCTCAATAGGGTAGGTATACACGTCATAAATTTTTTTTAATTGTTTATTTTTCAGACATTTAGTCTAAGGCATTATTTTCTTATTTAATGCCTTATGAATGGCCAAGATTAATAAATGAAATGTGCAAAATAGGCGACTGGAATTTAAAATTGAGAAACGCAACGAACGCTATAGCTTAGAACGAAACATGACGTCATCGGCCATATCAAGGTAGGTAGACGTTTGTATGGTGTCTAAAGTCTTTGGTGTAAGATTCTGGTGTCGCGTGACGTCATTCTATGCGTGCGAAAAATGGCGGCGATTACACAGCTGAAATTTTTTCTGGGATGTAATTTAAAAAAAAAAATTAGTTATAAGCATATCCAACTTTATTTATTTTTTACTATTCTATAACGATGTAAACAGTGATTAAAAAATATAAAAAAAACATGCACTGAGATTCCTCAATAGAATGATGGTTTGAAATGGTTACCATTCCCATTTTTATTCGAATCGCTTGAAAAATTTAATAATATTTTTGGAAGTTTCACCCCAACTGACTTGAAAACATAAACTCATAATGCTGGATGAAAAAAAAAGTTCACAACCGATGTACTTAGTTCTTTTCGATAACAAAAATCTACTGGCAGGAGTCGTTAAGCGCACTGGAGGAGATACTCGTATCAATTGGTCGGTGAGCTAATAAGCAATAGCATGTTGTGTAATCCCAGCTTCGCTCCGTTTTGTCGCAAATCGTGTCCAAAGCAAAGTGAAAGAGCCGGTGGATTATGGATAACCGATTTGTTACATTACTGCCGAGCATTAGTTACTACTACGAATTGTCTGTCATAAATATAGAAAATATTAAAAGCAGAATTGATTTTAACTGCGTAAAACTTGTTAATTTAGGGAAAGGTTATTCGAGAGTGACATTCGTGAGTGTCTGTGACATTGTAGCTTCTCAGTGAGTGAAGTATGCACATAGTTAAATGTGTATGTTTGGGTCATCAACGTCACTAACCAGAATGGTTTTGAAGCCAACTGTAATATCGACTGCGAAAATGAGTGTGACGTTAATCTATACTGTGCACAATATTAAATCTCTCAACTAGTGTGCTCTTACAAAATGGAGAACGGAGAACGAGAATAAAGTAAATGTTTGTTTGTAATATTACGAAGTCTGATATTTTTTATGTCGTAGGTCATCGAAAATACAATGTTATAAACCAAGGTATTTGGAATAATCAGGAAATGATTGGGACTCGAATCCAGGTAGAAGTGGTCCGATCGTCTTTTAACACACACACATGTAAGTTCCGACTTAGGATCCTCCATTGTTACATCTGGCTCATCGTCATGTACGGTTGCAAAGCATGGATCTTAATGGAAGATACCAAGAGACTTGGTGCTATAGTCGCATGCTTCGCATAAGTTGGACTCGCAAAGTCGGAAAAGACAGCGTACGCTGTTTTGTTTTTTTGAGACTATACAACATGCAAGCATGACGCGATTGTTTCCGGCAATGTTATTTTCTTACACTAATATGTAAGACCCTTGAGAGTAGGGACCTTGTCACGCGTCGGCGTCGCTATACCATGTGTTTGTAATATAAATAATGAATGTGCCCAGTGCACACTCGTTTAACAAACTGTGTTGTGGTACCTACCTACTGCAACAGATTTAATATAAGTGTACTGCTTTCAAGCGGAACATTATTATACTTGCTTATACATAGTATTTTCCTGTGAAGGTTATTGTCCACCTCATGTTGCAAATTTCACTGCATGCGACTTCAAGCTATAAATTTAACATAGATTAGTACGTAGTAACTATTATCTAATCTGTGCTATACAGAAGAGAGATACATAAATCAAACTTACTTACTCGTTGCGTACCTAAATTTACTAACAGTATAAAGAATACGCAAGTCTGAACAGATTTATTAACTGACGTTACTAGATCAGCGGTTTCATCGTCACAGCCCATCACTTGCCTTCAACTGAGCTTGGATCATCTCTCAGAATGAGGGTTAGGTCATATTCCACCACGCTGACCAACTGCAGGTTGGTGTATTTCACGCGCCTCTGAGAGCATTATCAGCCTCTCAGAGCTGCAGGTCAGCCATGCATGGGATATTTAATTTCTTAAAACGCATATTAGTTCACTAATAGTAAAATGTCATAGGTATCTATGTGCCCAGACCTAACGAATTGAAGGCTGAAGTCTTTAACTACTCGGCTATCATCGCTTACTCTGCGGTTTTATTTAATTTAAACCACTAATGTTCGAGAAATCTTCAAGTACCTATCGCTTAAGAAACGGGCAGTTGCATGGCTTGGTTACTAATTCAATTTATTGTTTTCAATTAAATAAAAGATCGTCTTTGCATATCAGCAGATAAAGGCAAGTTTTCAACAGTGGACTGTAATTATGTGCAAACGTAATACAAAGTTGCGATAAAAGTCGGTTGTACTCAGCTGCGAGTATTGTTTGGTAACGCATTAACTTAAACCAGCTTAGGCGTGACTAATAGAGTTTTCTGATTGAACATAATATATTTTCTCAAAATATTTCTTAAGTGTGGCTCACCTCAATTTCGGCATTAATTACGACAGAGCCTACACATATGAAGATCTTCATACCCATGCATAATCCTATCATAATATAATAGAAAATTAGCCTAGCAATACAAATACATATATAATTTCAGCACAAACATAATTGAATATGATCCTTAATAATATTATTGATGTGAAGGTCTGTCTATGGTTTGTAATTCTTTCACGCTGCAACTGAGCAACGGATAGTCGTGATTTTTTGAATAGAGATAGTTTATGAACCGGACAGTGACACAGGCTACTGTTTATCCCGGAAAACTGCACGACCTCTGTGGGATGGATAAGGGAAGGGATGGGAGGGAATGCTATAATACTGCATGCAATTAACTACATACTACTTCCACAAAATACTTCTAAATAAATTTAAAAAAAAAATTGCCATCAGATATCCGGCAGTATGGTATTTGAGACTAAACTACTTTAAATTTAGAAATGTAATAAATGAGAAAATGTATCTATACCAATTAACCATGGTACATCATGGGTACGTAAAACTAATATTATTTATTATCTAAAATAATATAGGTTAAATTAAATATGTCATCCAAAACTTCTCCATGTAGCATAGTTGCCTCTTTGTGCTTCAATACTGATTATTTGGGCAAAAAAGCTACTAGCCCTTCGGTCACCTGACGCAAGAATAAACCGGTATGTCTTTCATGAGTGGTTTCATGTCAGCCGACCACGAACCCTAATTTTAACGCGAAACCTAGTAGATAACACTGTTCCATTTGAAATAATCGATGCATACATTTATAACCATGAATAATTTACAATAACATTTTCTACAGTCTTGCAATCGTATAACATTGATGATTTCTTGCTACATGCCAAAATGGTTAAAAAAATCCGCTTATCACACAAAATTGACACACCAACTTCTGCTGAATGTTTTTTTTCTCTGATACATTGAAATACACGGACAAGAAACTGTACCGAATAGGATAATATCAAAACATTTGACAATTGTCAATTTTCTCTTTTATTTCCTTGGTAGAACCTATATACGGTTAGCCCGGGACGCCTGGTAGATATCGGTTTTTTGTCCACGGTTTATCATTAACTCCACCTTTGAAACAGTACCTACTTTCTTGTATTTGTGCGAAAGAAAGAAATAAATAAATTTTAACGGGTAAACTCACGCTTATTTGTCGGTGACGCCGATAAGTTAAATGGATAGAGTCACTTGCGAATCCAATATTATTATTTTTTTTAAAATTCAATAGTTATTATAGTAGACACTCGTAGGTAGATAGTTATAGTAGACAGTTTCTTGTCGTAGATAATGATGGTAAAGTGGCCCCGGGTGGGCTCGTGGCTTCAGCAAGCCGAGTCGATGGTGTCGGGTTGACTGACGTCAGGACGCCCCACCCGCCGGGGAAAGGCGGTTGCGTAACGCGTCAATAGGTGCCATGCGGTTCTGCCAAACTGCATCAGGCCTTCTTAACTAGTAACTAGAACGACTGCAGCCGGGCTTGATGTGGTTGATCAGTTACGATAGAGACTTAGCGCAGCTTGGAACGCTTCACTTAAAATGATACATTTGTCTATGGTATGCTTGCGGTAGTCAAAGCTATTTTAAAAATCGTTTTGCAATACGGCGCGCCTCGTCCGCCAAGTAGTAGCCACTGTTAGTAGGCAAGTACGTGTTCTATTATTTTTAAATCGTAGCTGACAATTTCATAATAGCAGAGACCTTGGCTTAAGCCTCCTTGAAATAAGCCAGCTATGTTATACGGTGAGCGCTGCGAAGCGACAATGGGCTCTATCTCCCGCGATCAGGCCATCACCACCATCAATCACTTAATGTTTACGTATTATGCACCGACAACCAGGCAATGACCTTAAAACAATATCTAAAATCGAGGTAATTTACTCTTAAACAAAGGCCCAGCCGCGAGGTAAGTATCTATAACGAGCTGCGAGGCTGCGGAGGAAACGGTTATAAATACCTGTACGAGTTGTATGAAGCGTGTTTTAGCCATACAAAAAAGATTTATGTATCCAAGCAATAAACTTAGCAGATTTTAACATCGGAATAAAAAGTCTGATGTTTGTTTGCCTGTAAGTTTGTAAGTGTTCTTGAGATATCCGTGAGAAAAAAAAATGTAGAAACTTACTTTTAATTTTTCTAGTTATTCGTGTTGTGGTTCTGATAGGTTCTTCGATCTAATTTTTACAACACAATCGATCTTGGTTTTCTTAACTGTACAGTCGCACGGAACCGTGGTTAGTGACAGCAAGACGAATATTGATGCTTGGAAGCCCGTTGTCAGCAGGACGCGAAGCGTTCGCTCGTGTGTCTATATGGGCCGTCTATCAGCCTACCTATTAATTACACTTACTGGACTTGCGAAACTGTCACACAACACGTAATTGCAACTAGCCGCAAATAATTAATGTCGTTTTTTTGTCACAGCATTGTCGCATTGGCGCGATTTTGCAACGCTTTCACAAACTACTTTTGAATTTAAATTGAATGTCAATTGTTTTAATTTATAGTCCACGCCTGGATCAGACTAGTATGTAAGAGCACATCACTTAAATGATCGAGAGCTAAAATCTTACGATATATTTTTGCTATTTATATTTTATTAAACCCGTCATTGATATTAAGTTAATATAAAATTAAGGTAGAGAGACTTTAGTTTAATCAGGTTTTTATTATAACTATACCTTTTGTCATTGTTGGCTTTTATTTTGTAACTAGCTTTTTGCCCACGTCGAAGTCAAAATACCAACGTTGCCTTCCCAATTAAGGAGTTTCATACAACTTTTCAACCCCAATTTTACCAAACCTTTAGGGGTTGAATTTTGCGATTTCCGCTCTTGGCTGACGTCTCCTACCTATAAACTAACTACTACTACTACTAACTATAAGCTGAAATTTATAGTTAGTAGTAGTAG